>PVKC010003495.1:11477-38988 GCA_004027635.1 Crocidura indochinensis | reverse complement strand
AATTTAGAGGAAAGGCCTTTAGTTTTTCTCCATTGAGGATAATATTTGCCGTTGGCTTGTGGTAGATGGCTTCAACTAGCTTGAGAAAGGTTCCTTCCATTCCCATCTTGCTGAGAGTTTTGATCAAGAATGGGTGTTGGACCTTATCAAATGCTTTCTCTGCATCTATTGATATGATCATGTGATTTTTATTTATTTTGGTTTTTGGTTTTTGGGTCACACACGGCAGTGCTCAGGGGTTACTCCTGACTCCATGCTCAGAAATTGCTCCTGGCAGGCACGGGGGACCATATGGGGATGACCTTTTGCATGAAAGGCAAACGCCTTACCTCCATGCTATCTCCCGGGCCCCAGCACCCAGTTCTTGTTCAGAGTTACCATGTCCAACTCTCATTGTCTCATAGTGGTAGTCCCTTCTCTGCCCTAACTGCACTCTCCTACTCTTTGTGGCCAGCTGGCTCTTGTGTCTATTGTCTCAGGATATTAATACATACTGTCTTTTCCAAAAGAGCAAGGTGATGACACCATGCCCATCACTGAAGCATTGATCTTCCTCCATCCTGTTTCAGAAAAAGCTTTGATCTTAGTCTCCATTCCCACCATCTTGCTCATTCCACAGTGCACAGTGTTGATTTCATTGCTTAGTTCTTTAAATACTGTCTATGAGTGAGACTATGGAATAGTTAACTCTCCCCTTCTCACTAATTTTATTTGTAATGGTCCCTCTCATGCTGTAGCAAAATGCAAGACTTCATCTTTTCTCACAGTTAAATAGTATCCATGTGTGTGTTCATATATAAACATATACACTCATATGAATATGTCATAGTTCTCTTACTCATCTTTCTAGGTTAGGCATTTGGATTATTTCCTTATCTTGGCAATTATAAATACTGTTGCAGTGGACATAGGATGCAAATATCTTTCCAAGTATGTATTTCTGTATTCTTGGGATTGATTCCTAGTAGTGGAACTGCAGAATCATATGGGAATTCTATTTTTCATTCTTGGAGAAAATCTCATGGTGTTTTCCACAGTAGCTGATCTAGGTGACAGCTCAACCAGTAGTGGATGAGCCTTCTATTAGCTCTAGGACTGGAGAATTTAGGGGGGAGGGGCAACAAGACTGTAAGAAATAGGAATCATGGGAACCTTGGGATTTGTTTGTTTGTTTGTTTGTTTTTTGGGCCACACCCAGTGACGCTCAGGGGTTACTCCTGGCTATGCACTCAGAAGTCTTTCCTGGCTTGGGGGACCATATAGGAAACCGGGGGATTGAACCGCGGTCCGTCCTAGGCTAGCGTAGGCAAGGCACCTTACCTCCAGCGCCACCGCCCGGCCCCAGGATTTGTTTTTATTATTTGGAAAGTATTTTGGTTTTTGTTTGTTTGGGGGAAGGGGAACACCCAGCTGTGCTCAGGGCTTACTGTTGGCTCTACACTTAGGGATCATCTTGGCAGGCTTGGGATACTATATCTTGGGGACCAAACCTAAGATACCTGCAGGCAAACACCTTATCCTCTATATTATATCTCTTCCTGTGATTTTAATTTTTAAATGGCATAAGTATATGGATGTGATTTTAAAAATACATATAAAATGATATATTTTGGTCATAATAGAGCTTATCATGATAGGAATATACTCCCCTAGGAATTTACTAATTCATAATATATGGATAGGTTACCATTCATGTCTTACATGCTAGCAGTATCATACTTTAAAATAGTCAATGCATAATCATTTTAGGAAGCAGATTACTTTTGCAGTTTTCAAACACAAGCTTTGCTTTTCATTCTGATAGAAATTCTATTGATTGGTGTATAATACTGTTCTACGTAACAGTGTTACATAGAGGTATAATACATAACCTTGATTTATAGTATAATGCTAAACATTTATACTGTTGTACCCTATATATGCTATCTTTTATCTCTATAATTACACAATGAGCTAGATTTTCTTTTTGATGACATTTAAGACTGCATTGCACTAAAACTATTCACTAAAGTACATATGGGTTCTGTTTTTATGAAAACAATTAAGGATCCTCTGTTATTTTACTTCTCCAAATTTTAGGACTTGCCTCATGCAAATCTCAAGTATCCAGACTTTTAAATTTACAGTATCCATTCAAACTTTAAATGCCCTTGATTATTAAAAATACATGTGACAGCAAAGTATCACTCTGCTTTTAAGCTGTCAGAGAGAACATAAAATGATTATGGCTTGCCATAAATGTTATTATGGTTCTGAGATATTCCAGAGGGATTCAGTGATCGCCCACACTTCTCTAAAGACTGACCCTTGTCTCCTTGAGCCCAGAGAGCTGCAGAGACAAGACCACCACCGGGTCACTTGTCATGGTGCTGACAAGGCTCTGATAGAAAACCTAATTTACAGTTTGAGAAGCACATCCATTATCCTTCTGGTTTTAAAATAGGACATACATCAGCAAAATGATCAAAGAAAGTGCTTAAGAATTATGAAAGTCAAGGACTATTTCAGATCATAAAGTCACATCCCCCTTTTGAACGTTAAATTATGGCAGAGTTTAATGATATTCTTGTGTTCCTTTTCTGAAGATTAGAAGCTCAGTTTTCTGACTGCTGATTCTTGGGTGAACCTGGAAAACTTGTGAACCCCTTTTATGCAAACATAGAGGATGTTTTCCATAGTTGACTATTTATAAGACCAATGTGTAGAACATTGATGTAGGTTTTCTGTTGAGAGTCTGTGCAATTTTCTTTCTAATTAAGCTTTAGTTGACAGCATTCTTACTATTTTTCTTTCTCCTGACTTTTGAATTACTATTAAACAATATATGGCACACAAATGACTTCCAAAATAAATGCATTTAAAATAATATGTAAGTCAACTAAAATGTAAGTCAACTAATCAACTTCTCCAAAGCATGAATACAAAACCATTGGACTGTCTTTATTATATTTTAGTTCTTTAGCAGTTTTGTCAGCATCTCACTGTTATACCATGCAATTCATTCATTACATCATTCAGATGAGTTTTTAGTGTGCTCACATGTATATGTGCAACAAGTATCCCAATGAATTTTACATTATTATCACCTCACATATAAACTCAAAACCTTGTATATGCCAAATCTTTTTTTCTATACATTTCTTTTCCTGCAACCCTAAACAATGACTAATGTAGTTGGCGCTATAGATTTCCCAGTTTTGTGTTTTCATGGGACTGGAATCATGTGGTGTGTATTTTGTGTGTGTCTGTTTTAAAATTAAAAATCATCTATGTTGTAACATCCATGGGTATTTTTTGTTTTGACTGTCAATATTTCAGTGCCTGGACAAACTATATCAATTTAGCTGGTCATCAGTTGACGGATATTTTAATTGTTTCTACATCATTCTTAATGGCTCTCCCAGAAATATTTGCCTTTAGGTTTGGGGGAAATGATTTTATTTCTCTTGTGTATAAGCCTAAGCCTAGAACTTCTAGATTTAGAAGACTTAGACTTAGGGTCAAGGCATTCTTCAGTCATATCACTGTATGACCCTCCAAATACTTCTAGATATGGCCTTGAGAACCCAGTCCCAAATAGCACCTCGTTATCAGGACCTAGTATCTTTTTTTTGCACTGCTTTTCTGCTTGATCAAATATTGCTAAGAGCAGTGCCAAGGAACTTTAAGCACAGATTAGAAGCTTTCCTCATTTAAAAAATATGAAAATAAAGAAATTTTATGAATTGGGGCTCTCATTGTGAGTACCAAGAGTACCATGGAATTTGGTAGTGATTTCATAAGATGTGTCTTCACAGGAAGAAGGGATGCTGCCCAGTATGGTTCATTAGTTTTTGTCTCCTTTCAAAGAGAGCTAATTCCCAGGGTGTAGCCCAGTCCTCTCTGAGCTGAAGGTCTCTACTACATCTAACATAGAATGCTAGGCATAAAATAGGTATGTTAGGAGGATATAAACATTCATTCCGTAGTAATTATCGCTCTTGTAAATAGCTGAACTAGTGAAAAAATATAAAACTATGAAAAGACAATTGTTTTTGCTTCCCAAAAATGACACAATACAAGTAAGAAATACTTGATATGTTATGAAAAATAGGAGCCAGAAATGTCAGTCACTGCTCTTATACTTAAGTAATTATAAGTCATTTGAATTTGGGGGGTTTTTTTGGGTGGGGGGAGGGTCACTCCTAGCTGCGCTCGGGTTATGTCTGGCTCTATGCTCAGAAATCGCTCCTGGCAGGCTCGGGGGACCATATGGAATGCTAGGAATCTAACAGGGGTCTGTCCATGGTTCCCACATGCAAGGCAAGTGCCCTATTTCTGTGCTAAGTTCTGGGTCCAATCATGATAACTGCCAAACCAAACCAAGTGCTAAACCAACAATAACTGGAGCTCATAGCTCAGATATTTTAGCTATAACTTCCATAACCTTTCACTAGTAAAGTTCTTGAATGACTAATTCCCTTAACATAATTATGACATAAAGACATTTGAGTTTGCTTCAGCTCTTTTAGCCACAAATCCTATTTGCTCCCCTTTTATTTTCTTCCATGAGGCTTGAGCTCATCATGTGCTCCCAGTTGATTTTCCATGTGTTGAAAGATTTTCTGGGTCTCACATAGAGGCTCATCCCAATCAGAATTTGTTCCCTCTTTTTTAGAATGTCCAAATACATTTCCATCAAGAGATTCAGATAATCTTCTTTTGAGTAGTGATTTTATAACTCACAACTTTTCTCTTAATACACATGTTTTAGTGGGTCTAATAATGATCATAAGAAACATGAAAGATAAGTAAAATTATAATAAGTAAATGCCTTGATACTTAAAGAACATCATCTATTAAGTAGGTTTTTTTTTTTTTATTTAAAATTTAGGGTCAGGGGTCTGGGAGATAGCATGGAGGTAAGGTGTTTGTCTTTCATGCAAAAGGTCATCGATTCGAATCCCGGTGCCCCATATGGTCCCCCATGCCTGCCAGGAGCAATTTCTGAGCATGGAGCTAGGAGTAATCCCTGAGCACTGCCGGGTGTGACCCCAAAAAAAAATTAGAGTCAAAGGAGCAAAGTAAAAATGGTGTTAGAGTGGCAATTATTGTTTGCATAGGCCCACCAAAATATAGGTGACATGGAAAGGAAAAGCCTTGGCATAAATACAAGGAGACCCTAACCCTGAAGTTTCCTGGCATAAGAACAGCTCTAGGTTCCAGCAGAATAGTTTGTCTAATCCAAGTCCTTGTCTGTAGTGCCAATACAGTTTTATTTTTCAAACAGTCTCTGTTGTTGGCAAAAGATCCTGGAATTTGCATATCCTACATTGAAGTCAGGCTGCTGTTGAGCATCCTCTAGTTTCACCTTACAATTAAATGGCAATGCAGAGAGCCCTGTCCAGTAAGCAGGTCATTATTGTTGTTAAATCTTCTCAGTGTTAAGGGAAGTCTCTTTTGAGTAGGTCGATGTCAGAACAGCAGTATGGTCTTCCCCAGTAGAGGATTGCTTCCAGGTGATGTTATAGACAATGTTGGAAGAACATCATCTATTAATACTAGAATATTTTCTGGCATACAAAACTATGACCATGGAATTTTGTAATCCCAATTTTATAAATACCTAGAACTTCGCAAGTCCCAGTTTATAAGGGGTATGTTATGTTCTGTAGGATAACCATCATGCTCTATAAGTTTATAGTCAATCATTTTTAAACATCTATTTATTTAGGTTTTGGGGCCACACCCAGCAACACTCAGGGGTTACTCCTGGCTCTGTGCTCAGAAATTGTTTCTGGCAGGCTCAGGGAATCATGTGGGATGCCGGGAATTGAACCCGGGTTTGTTCTGGGTTGGCCCTGTGCAAGGCAAACGTCCTACCATTGTGCTATTGCTCAGGCCCCCAATCATTGTTTTGAATATTCCTTTTAGACAGAAGATAATACAAATAAAGTTGTTTGTAAACTATAGAGTAAGATTAGAACTATTTCCTTTTGTGAAATAGCCTTGCTCTCCCTCTTTGGTTACTTTCTAAGTTATATTACAAGTTATTGGATAGACTTTCCTTCTCACAGTAAAATGGTAAAGACCATTTAATAGATGTGAGAGCCTAGCATAAACTTTGGTAACTTTTTTACATAACAAAGTACAATGTGTTTCATCAGATGAACACTATTATAAACATGCAAACCTATTATGGTATTATACATTATTATTTTTTAATTTTAAAGCAAATTACAGTGTTTGTTTTCAGTTTTTCATGTCATGCAACTAGACCCTAATACTGTGATTAACATGACAATAGAAAAAGATGAAAGATAATTCTTCATTGTGATAGAGATTAGAAAGAGCATTTGGTTGTATTCACTTTATTATGCTACTAATGAGATATTTGTTGACGGTTTCTGTGTATGAGGCAGAATTGCAGATGAAGTTAAGTGAACCACTTTCTCTCCTTTACTGAGTCTAACATGTTATTACAAAAATAACCACACTTCAGAGGAGAATAAAAGAAGCTTCTCTGGGGCCAGAGTGATAGCTCAGCTATAGGGTGTTTGCCTTGCATGTTGCCAGGAGCAATTTCTGAGCTCAGAGCCAGTAGCCTAAATGCTACTGATGTGACAAAACAAAACAAAAAAGAAAAGAAACTGCTCTAGGACTGAGAGCAAGGAGAAATTATAGTCTGAAAAGATGGTAAAATAGATTTTTAAAAAGCTTTTCAGTCATATTTTGGATTTCATGAAAAGATTAAGATAAAAGGACACGTGAAAAGCTACAAAGATGTAAAAACACAAAATGTTTTCAATAAATAATTAGTTCAACTAGATTGTTAGAAAGTAATGGGATGTCTATTGAGGCACGACAGATAAAAATCAAATGTGTTTACTACTAGTGCATCATTAGCTCTGCTAAAATAATATGAAGGATTATTTTGAACAGAAAATGCATGCAACCACCATGATTTGGGAAGGACTATGAGAACAAAAATTTTGGAATTGATGATCAATGTTATTTAATTATTTATTGTATTTGTCACTGTAAAATGATAGTTTTTCATGACTGAATTTCAGGCATCTAATATTTCATCGTTGATGCCTCTCTCTACCAATGCCCCCAGCCACCCTTTTTTGCCTCCCACTCACTAGTCTGGTTCTATGAGAGATTTGTTGTTTTTGTTGTTTAGTTTTTGCACTGTGGTTTTCAGTACTACTGCTGACAGGGACATAACTATTTACATAATATAATAATATAATTATAATAATAATTTGCATAATCGAATAACATAATACATAACTATTTCCCACCTTTTTAGCACCTCTTCCTCCCCTAGGTTGAACATTCTCCCACATCGATGTAACCCCATCCCAGTCTCCTTGCTGCACTATTCACAATTGCCAAAATCTAAAAACAAACCATATATACAAAAATGAATGGATAATGAAACTATGGTACATATACACACTTGAATATTGCTCAGCCACAAGAAATATAAAGTCATTCAATTTGCTGTTCCGTGGAGGGACTTTGGAGAGTCTTGTGCTGATGTAGTTAGTCAGAAGGAGAGACTAACACAGAGTAATCTCTCTCATAAGTGGGATATAAAGGTATATAATGGTGGAATAACAAATGCTCAAAGACAATGGAAAAAAGGACATGAGAAATTGTATTAGTAGGAATAAGGTTACTCTGGGAGGAGGGGGCAGGGTTTCTGGGCACTGCTCATTGGTCGTTCTGTGACTGGGTAAGACAGGTCTCTCTGGCATTATTAGGGTATGACCTTTGTCTTGAGAAGAGAAAGGTTGAAGGTCTCTCTCCAGTTCTGCAGGACATAAAAACAAGTACCCATGACAGCTTGCAAGGATGTGTCTGAGCTCTCTCTTCTGTACCTTCCTCCTCTACTCTCTGTGCAGGTTTTCTTGGTTGTCCCATTATGATGTTTTCAGAATTGTCATCAAATTAACACCTTAAATGAATGAAAGAGAAGTTAGAAACAAAACCTGTGTGATATTAGAAATGAATCTGAGAGAGAAAAAGTAACTAGCAATAATTAGAAATTTCATCCATGAACAGAATGGAACATGGGAAGCAGATCCTCCTAGAGAAATGGGATTCTTTTTTTCGGGGGTGGGGGGTTTTGTGGGCCACACCCGGTGACAGTCAGGGGTTATTCCTGGCTATGCTCTCAGAAATCACTCCTGGCTTGGGGAATCAAACCATGGTCTGTCCTAGACTAGCTCACACAAGACCACTCCAGCCCCAGGAACAAGCTTTATGAGCTGCACTAGTTGTCCACAAACACATACATAATAACATGTATACTTTGAAAATAAATGTGTTCACAAGTCTAAGATTCTCTGGCTAGATTTTACATTATGGAAGATCAAAGCTCATATTTGATATTTAACTAGTTTGATAACTTACCACTTTTTAATGAAAAGTTTTAACTTGATATAAAAGCCAGTATATGAGAGTCGTGATAGACCTATTCTTGCTGGAAAATACTTTTTAAAAAACATTTTTTAATCTAAAGCCACTATGAATAATTTTGTAAATCACAGTGATTTGGGGCCCGGGAGATAGCATGGAGGTAAGGCATTTGCCTTTCATGCAAAAGGTCATCGGTTCGAATCCCGGTGCCCCATATGGTCCCCCGTGCCTGCCAGGAGCAATTTCTGAGCATGGAGCCAGGAGTAACCCCTGAGCACTGCCGGGTGTGACCCAAAAACCAAAAAAAAAAAAAAATCACAGTGATTTAAATAAAACATTTTTAAAAAGAAGAAATCATATTTTTGATGGCAGCTCAGAGTCTTCAGGCAGACCTCTTCTTTAAAATCATACAAATAAATAGATGTGCATTGTACCAAGAGTCATTATTTTGTTAAATTTTTTTGTTCCCTTCATTAGGTGCTCGGTTTTCATTAGTGGGAAAATTGAATTAATTTAGTCTCAAATCGTTTGGGGGCTTGTCACATTTCTTCTCCTACTATCTGAAAATAGTAGATATAAATAGAATAAAATAATTGTGCAACTTTAAATGGAGCTATAAGAAAGCAAACTTGAAGCCATATTTCCCAATGTCCTGAAAATATGTCCTGTTGTCTATCTGCTCTTTGGTCTCAGGGATCTGATGGCCTGATCAATACACCAAACAGCCTTCCTCAGGAAGTCAGCTAGTACCCTAGTGAGAGAATAGCTTTGAATATTTATCTAGTAACATTTCTTTTGGTTTCCCTTGACGTGAAATCCATTTTCAGATGTATTCATACATCAGAACTAGTTCAAAAGAAAAATGACAGCTTTGTATCGTTTTTTACCTAGATTCTTTTTTGATAAATTCTAATCCATTTAATACTATGCATAAGAACTGCTTTTATTCTTTGACATGTTTCATAGTTTACATTCTATTAAAGTCATTATTTCCTAGTCACAGAACTAGTCTAACATTCTTTCCACGAGTGCTACAAGATGGTTGTCTTGGTTTTTGTGGATAAGTGAAGGCAACGTTTTCTCAGTATCATTATATTCCATAATGAATAAAACACAACCACAATGCATCTATATTACCTTAACAATCTCTAACACTTAATTAGTAGAATCTGGTCTAGTAGGAATTGGCTCGTCTTATACTTCCTGGGAACCTTGTTTTATGCAGTCTTTGATCACTGGAAACATTGGGATTTCACACATCAAATGTTGATATGCTAAATGTGATTTTAACTGTCTATTATGATATTAAGGTATTTTATCTTAACTTCATTTTGACATTATTTTATTTATTTGTTTGGGCCCCATCTGGCTGTGTTCAGGGTTTATTCCTGACTTGGCGGTGGGGCTCAGGTGGTTGCAAGGAAACAACTTTAACCTCTGTACTATCTGATTGCATTTTGGAATAATTTTAATGCAGTCTTGAATATTAGCTTAGTCTTCCTTTCCTACAGTACAGATAATTAGTCTTAACTCATGATCTTATTTTATAACTTTGAGTAAGTCTTCACAAGTCACCCCACCTCCGCTTCAACTTTTTAAATATAAGGGTGTAAGTACAGAGAATATAAGGTCTGCTTCTAATCCAAGACTGATAGCAATTTTGTGAGGCATGACACAGTATTTGGAAGTGGCCCCTTTAAAAGAAAGGGACATACAAGTAGACCAAAAATTTAATAAGAAGTTGGCAAATACTACACATAAAATCAAAACCCAGAAATCAACAGTATTAGTACTAAACTATCTCATTGAATTTTTTTTTTTTTTGCCATTCCTGGCAGCATTCAGGGGTTACTCTTGGCTTTACACTCAGAAATTACTCTTGGCAGGTTTGGGAGACCATATGGAATGCCAGCCATCAAACCCGGATTGGCTACATGCAAGGCAAATGCCTGACCTGCTGTACTATCACCCCAGCCCCAGTCATAGAATTTGATGATACATTTCTTTCTAAATTTATTAGCTGCACATTCCTCGATTCACTCTTCTTGCCAATAGCATGATGATGTCTTCTGTAGGGATTAAAAAAAAAGACTTCCCTGAAGCAGGATTGATTAAAACTTACTTTCTGTGCCTAGCTGAGAAGAATGTCTTTCAGCTTCCAGTTCTGCGGCAGGTCTTTCCTGGGCCATGTGAGCCCTGGGAGAGCAGTTTCCTCTTTTGTGTCTCAGATCCTCAGCCCAGGCCCGATAAGGGACCTCTTAGGTCCCAACTGGGTCTACACACTACAGGTTAACCTTATTCCAGGGTATTGACTAACTACAGGGGGTTGTGCTGGTGATTGACCAGACACCTTGATAGCACATCTGAGTGTAGAGATGACTTGAGTCTGGGTGACTGACTGTGTGTCCATTGGATTTCACAAAGCTGAGTGATCCTGAGAAAAAGGCGCCATGAATTCCACTGAGTATTTGTCTGCCTCTGGTGACAGCAAGCAGGAAACCAGAACTTGTTGCTACCTCTTCCTCCTTTTCCTCCTTCCTTCTTCTGCCTTCTTCTTTCTTCCTTCCACCTCCTTCCTCTTTCTATACTCCCCCTAATTGACCTGTTGAGTACTTGGTAAAATAGATGAGGGCATACAGTAAGATAAAGGAGAATTTGTGTTGGACTTTTTCTTCCTGGCCACACCTTCCTGCAATTTATATCAGGTTATCATGAAATCCGTACAAAAATGGTTTTTTGACTCAAGGTTGGGCACATAATTGCATAAACTCTTATCTCAAAGTTTGTCTTCTATTTTCATACTCTAGGTAAAAAGAGCAAAGTAGAACCCTGTGAGTCCTTGGATTTGTTATTTGATGCACATGATTTCACCAAGAATATTTTTAGTTGTACTTTTAGAGAATGATCTAAAGTTTAGTATTAGTGTGTTCTAAAGTACCTTAAACTTGACTCGTAACTGAATCATCCGATTCTATTCAAGTGCAGTTTTTTGATGATTACTTTTGTCCATTTGCCTTGAGTAAATGTAAAACATGAAGGAATGGAACAATAACACAGCAGTAGGGCTTTTGCCTTGCACTCCACTCATCCAGATTCAATCCCTGGGATCCCATCTGGTTCCCTAAGCACTACCAGGATTAATTCCTGAATGCAAAGCCAGGAGTAACCCCTGAGCATCACTGAGTGTACCCAACATTCCCCCTACCTCCTTCTCCTTTACTTCCTCCCTTCCTTTTTTCCTTATGTTCATATTTCCTCTCTCCTTCCTTCTTCCATCCTTTTCTCTTCCTCCCACCCTCTTTCCTTCCCCTGGCATCCCTCCCTTTCTTATTCCCTCCATCCTCCCTTTCTTGCCTTTCTTCCTCCATTCTTCCTCTCTCCCTCTTTTTTCCTTCCTTCTTTTCTTCCCTCCCTCTTTGCTTCTTCCTTCTTCCTTCCCTTTCTCCTTTGTCCCTTCTTTCCCTCCCTCTCTCCTTCCTTCCCTTCCTCCCTCCCTTCCTTCCTTCCTTCTTTCCTTCCTTCCTTCCTTCTTTCCATCTTTCCTTCCTTCCTTCCTTCCTTCTTTCCTTCCTTCCTTCCTTCTTTTCCTTCCTCATCAAGCAGCTCTCCTCCCTTTCACCTCTCCCCTTTCCCCTCTACCTCTGTTCTCTTCTTCCCTACCTTCCTGCACACACATGCAGTAAACACATCCTTTGAGCCAAACACTGGTTGGACCTTAATCAATCCTGAGCCAAACTTTCTTGGGTTCAGGCCTTAGAGAGCTCCCAGCCTCACTATATGGGATCTTCACTGCAGCAGCTGCAGGAGAAAGAGCAGTGTCAGGGTCTGTTGCAGGCAAGAGGATTTCCTGTGGCTCACAGGAGGGATGTGGGAAGTCACACAGAATGGGGCAGAGTGTGCTGAATGGAGAGGAAAACCGAGTACACCAGGTCCTTGTCTGGTTCAGTACACAGCCTTTCTGCCACAGGCAGGGGGTAGAAAGTGGGGATTTCTGCTGATGCTTGTCCAAGCACATCCTCTTAGAATATGCTTCCCTCCACAGTGCAGCAGATGTGAGAAGATGGAGACACTCGTCCATCCTCTTTTTTATTTGGTGTGTTTATTTGGTCTTTACATGGTTTATTTAACAAGCACTTCAAACCTGTCAGGCACTAGACTAGGAGTTTTACAAATATCAACCCACTTTGTTTGCTCGCCTCTTAGCTACAGTGAGGAGAACTGATCCAGGGCTGGGTTGAAGACCCAGGGAAATGTGCCGGGTTTGGGCCTTGGCTGCACAAGGGACTTGTGGAACACAGGTGCCGGCTGAGAACATAAATGGGAAATCTCACTGGCAAGTGCTCCTTGCATTCATCCCTCCCCACCAGCAACATTTCCAGGTCCAGCTATCATTCCCAGCTGCCCCTTGATGCTATAATCAGGGTTCCTTGGTTCTGAACAAGGATGAAATTGGAACAAACTACTTGCTCAGAGCCCAGCAGCACATACATGAGGCTTCTTGACATCTACAGGGAATCTGGCCCGGGGCTGCCCCTGAAACTCGCAACTACTGCAACACATTGACTATGCCTATACTGTGTGCTCATTAAATCACATGCAAAGCACTGAAATGATAGGAGCAATGAGGTGGGTGTTAGCAGACTGAAATTTGATCCTTGGTATCCTATCTGGTCCCTCTGAGTACTACCAAGAGTAATTACTGAATGCAGAGAGCCCTGAGTAACTTCTAAGCATCACCAAGTGTGGCCCCAAACCCATAATAAATGAACATTAATAATAAAAATTAATCATAGACAATAATACATATTATTAATAAAACTAATAATAAATAAACACCATAATAAAAATAACTACATTTGAGTGTGAGCCACTGGCAGTGTACAGCCACATCAGTGTGTTCAGGAGAAGAGATGTGGCATTGTCAGGCATACTGTGTTAGTTTGGTTACAGGGAATTTTATTGCAAGTGTCATTAAATAGTCACACTCATTACATTTTGTACCTGTCAGACATCAGTTAGCAAAAACAAATAGAAAATTCACTACTGCTGTCACTTCAACTGCCTTTGACTCCTCTGATTTTTCTCTACTTACCACTACCTTTCACATATTCTAATAGCTTTTTCCAGAATCCCAAGCAGTGAACCATTGGAATCAATGTCACAATGGGGCAGCCATGAGGTTAGAGGCAAGCATAAGACAGTGAGTCTGAAGAAAAATCTGCTTTTTCCCTGTTAGCCTATTTTCTTTTGTCTTTGGACCATACCCAGCACGTGCTCAGGAGTTATTCCTGGCTCTGCACTTAGAAATTACTCCTGGGGGGTCTGGGAGATAGCATGGAGGTAAAGCGTTTGCCTTTCATGCAGAAGGTCATCGGTTCGAATCCTGGTGCCCCATATGGTCCCCCGTGCCTTCCAGGAGCAATTTCTGAGCACAGAGCCAGGAGTAACCCCTGAGCACTGCCGGGTGTGACCCAGGGGAAACATATGGGATGCCTGGATAGAATCCGGGTTGGCTGCGTACAAGGCAAATGCCCTCTCTTCACCACTGTGCGATCGCTGCAGTCTCTAGCATAATTATTTTATATTAATTTTTACATGCTAGCTAAGTAGCCTGATTTTAAAACACTGAGTAGAGTCAAAGTGAAACAATAGAAGAGCTAGAGTGATGGACTAGTGAGCAGGGCTCTGGCCTTCAACCCACCCTCGGCTTGATCTCCAGCACCCCAGATGATCCTTCAAGCACCAACAGGAGTGATTCTTGAATGCAGAACCAGAAGTAAGCCTGACCACTGCTCGGTGCAGTGTCCCTATCCTACCCACCCAAAATTGTATTTATCCTATAGCCATAAAACAACCCCAGGCAAAATATATGAAGTAATAGCCACGGAGCCATTAGACGTGAATTATAAAGGTTAGAACTTCCCTGAGCATCAGACAGGAATGAGGTGGATCCTACAGTTGCCTTCACTCAGTCCCTGTAGAGAAATGACAGGATGTGTGCTACGGTTGGAATTGTGCACACACCCTTCCCAGAGCATAGGTTGAAACCCTTAACACAAATGAACATAGTTCTGAGACCTCTGGGGATTCCTCAGTAGCCCCATAGACACAGCAAGAAAGGGTTACCCTCACACTAGAATGAAAGATCTCATCAGAGCCTTGCTATGCTGACATCCTGATTTCATATTTTAAGCTTCCACATTAGAGGAATAAATTTCCTTTGCTTGAGCAACCCAGTCTGTAATATTTTCTTAATGGTAGCTCAAGCAGACTAACAGAGGGCAGAAACTCAGACAGAACCCAGCAAATCCTCAAGTGCAGAGGGTGACTTGGAATTCATGGGAACCAATCAATTGGAGTCTGAGGGATAAGGTGCAATAAAGGGTTAAGATTTGCAAACACTCTACCCACTATACTAGTCCCTGTACCAAAGGTTAAAACAACAACAACAACAACAAACAAAGTGCCAACAGCATAAAGTTCCAAAGGGAAGAGAAAGAACTTGACTTTGGAAGACTTTTATGATCCATTCATGATGTGTAGGTAGAGTGTGGAAATTTTTTTTTTTGGTTTTTCGGGTCACACCCGTTTGATGCTCAGGGGTTACTCCTAGCTAAGCGCTCAGAAATTGCCCCTGGCTTGAGGGGACCATATGGGGTGCCAGGGGATCGAACCGTGGTCCTTCCTTGGCTCGCCAACCCCGAGAGTGGAAAATTTAAAATAACTCTAAACCCTGAAGCAAAATCAACTAAAGTTATATGTTCATAAAAATTCACATATGTGTATATTTAAACCCAATAGTATTGGCAATAATTTTAAATAAGTGGCCTAAAACCTTTAATCAAAAGGATGTAACTATCAGATATATGGGGTTAAAAATGATACTCAATTATTCTGACATGTCCTGCCTATAATAAACCTGTTAACAAAAGAAAAAAAATTAATTGCAGTGACTAATATCAAAGAAATAGATGGCAAAACAGAGAATTATATCAGGATTAAAAGGGAATATATCACAGTAGTATCTGGATCAGTTTATAAAAAAGACAATAATCCTAAACATTGCACACAGCTGGATAGAACTGCATGAATAAATAAGATTCTCAGTGAGAGAGGAATCTAAACTCTTTCTGAATACGACAGAAGAGCAGACAGAAACAGCAGAGGCATAAGCAACTCAAATGATAAGAAGCTTGACTTACAGTGACTTCCCTTAGATGGACTGACCTAGAATGTTACATCAAACATGAAGATACATGTTTGTGAGTGAACATGACTATTAGACTAAGTCATATCATGGGTCAATCCCAATGTCCACCAGGAGGTAAATCATACAGTCTATAAAAATCGACGGTATTAAGTTCATGAGCTACAAAGTAAAGAGTTCTTTTCTTTAAAAAAAAAAGTACACATCCACTTATTATAAATGTTCATGGCTGCTCAAGATTTGGAATGTTTGTTGATTAAAACAAATATGTTTAAATTGTGTTTTTAACATAGACTACACAGAATGTCATATTTTAGTGTAGAGACTAAAATTTAAGTAGGGTGATTCAGGCAGCTATTTAAAAAATATTCAAATTCCATAACATTCTCTTCATTACAATTCTTCCGTTTCTCTAAAAGTCAATTTTCCAATGCCAGATGCTTCACAAGGTTAAAGTAATTATAGTAATACTTAATTTAACTGGCACTGCCTATGAACATCTGTGGTTTATATTATTTAGTTGTACAACTTTGCTTAATTATCTGACTAAGGGGAATCTCAGGTAAAAAAGTATTTTGAAAAAAAAAATGAACCACATCAACTTAATCCAGAGTTTTCTGTGCCCAAGTTTGTATAAATGTAGAGGTAAGTTTTTTATGAAGTAGGGTATTTTTTAAGGAGACAAATTTTGTGGACAAAAAAAAAATTTTAATGAAATTGTCAAAAATATTTTTTAAATCTTTATTTAAGTACCACAATTACAAGTATGATTGTAGTTGAGTTTCAGTCATAATCAGAACAACCCCCTTCACCAGTGCAACCTTCCCACCACCAATACTCCCCTACCTCCTCCCCCACAAATATTTTTTAAGCTTTATTTATTGGTATATTGGTTGTTGGGCCACATCTAGATGTGCTCAGGGGTTACTCCTGGCTCTGCACTCAGAAATCGCTCCTGGCAGGCAGGCTGGGGGACCATCAGAGATGCTGGGAATCAAACCAGGTCCCTTCTGGTTCAGCCATATGCAAGGCAAACACCCTACCGCTGTGCTATCTCTCTGGCCCCACCACAAATATTTCTGAAACACAACTACAATAATATTTGTAATCAAATTGTAAAAGGCATTAATAAAAAAAGAAAAAATATTTCTAATTTACTTAGTTTAATCCTATAAATTTCGGAAGTAGGCCTTCATATTGCAGTTTTACAATTGAACAGACATAGGTTCATATTGTTCCATAATCTAATAAGTTCCACGATTGCATAGAGCAAGAGAAGGCTCTTCAAAATACATATCCTAAAACTCATTTAGATTCATATCCAGAAATAACTGCTCAATGGGTTTTTTTTCCCAAAGAATCATCTTTTCTTGTTTTTGTTTTTTGGTCCACACCTGATGACGCTCACGGGTTACTCCTGGCTATGCTCTCAGAAATCGCTCCTGGCAGGCTTGGGGACTCTGGTAATCGAAATGAGGTCTATCCTGGATCAGCCACCACTGAGCTATATCACTCCAGATTCAGAACCATCTCTTTTATTTATTTTTTATCACCGTGAAATACAGAGTTGAAAAAGTTGTTGATGGTTGAGTTTCATACAGTGTCCCAACTCCCATTGCTTCACCAGTGTATATTTTCCATTACCAATACCCACAGTATCCCCCTCCTCTGCCCCTCACCAGTTTGCCTCCTCTCTCTCTCTCTCTCTCTCTCTCCCTCGCTCTCCCCCTCTCTCCTTCTTCCCTTTTTTTCTGTTTAAGCACTGTGGTTTGCAATACTGTTACTGAAAGGGTATCATGTACATACAACACTTATCTCCTTTCAGCACCCAGTCTTGCCCAAAATTACTACTAAATATTTTTTATTTGGCTTTCATTGGAGAACAGACTAGTTTGATGACATCAAATGAACATATACAGAATGTGTACCAAAATAAAACTAACCTCTGAGCCAATCTGATTTACAGGTTTAAATGATACCATTCTAAGATAAAATACATCCACATTTTAGGCAACCATTGACTGGGGAAGTAAATGATCCTATGTAAACTATGTAAAAATTAGGCCCGAGGAATTCTTGAGAAACTTAGGCATTTTTCTTGGACACAGCAGCCCTGGTTCCAACCCCAACACTACACTGCTATGAGGGATTCCCAGCGACAAAGTTCATGGTATAGCCCCCAAAACAAAAACCAAATATGAATTAATAATTGAATTAATAATAATATTCTACAAGCATTCTTTCTCAAATCCCAGCTCTTTCCCTTTCTTCTCTATAATAGTATACCTGTATATATATTAAACAAACGGAAATTATACTTTCTCCTTTTACATTCATGATTTATTGTCTTCTATATGAATAATTAGATTACATTATAACTTTTGGATATTGTTTGAAATTCTACTCATTGGTTCCAGTCACTGGTTACTACTTAAGAGGCATTTGATAATTTTTTCTACTTTTAAAATGTGATATAATTATTCTTGTACTTACAGCTCTGTGAACTTTCCAATTATCTCATTAGTCTAAAGTCCTAGAAGTGTAATTGCTGGATCAAAGGGTATTAACATTAAATTTTGTGCCTGTAATACACCTTCTTGCTAGAAGGCTTATATTTGAATTGGAATTTGTCCTTCCTAATGATATAATCATAAGGATATTGTCTCTGCTGTTAACAATGATAAAAAAAACCAAGGATATTCCTCATTTTTATATAGACTGAACTTTAGATTATTAGCTTTACCTAGACCTTTTTTTTTTGTTTTGTTTTGTGTTGTGGGTCACACCCGGAGACACTCAGAGGTTACTCATGTCTATGCATTCAGAAATCGCTCCTGGCTTGGAGGACCATATGGGACACCAGGGGATTGAACTGTGGTCCATCCTAGGCTAGCGCTTGCAAGAGAAACACCCTACCACCTGCGCCACCACTCCGGCCCCAGAATGGGCTCTTTTCTGAGCATAGGGGCATGTGAATTGAGAAATTGTTGTGACTGAAATCCTTACACATTTGCAGTGGTACATCAAGTGCTGTGTGACTCCAGGCAATGATAAATATACTTGACAAAGTTCTTGGCTGCAACGGTCTTGTTAAATTTCTTAAAGGAACAAATAGCGTAATCCTACAGCTTCTATTAGGTCCCATGTTGTAGTTCCCCTCCATTTTCAGATTGCTATAGGGTGACCACAGTTCTGTTCACATGATCACATGTGCACAGTCAACCTGCAGCATCAAAAAAGAGATGGAATGGAGATGGGGTCCAGGAGTATGGCTTACAAAATAGCATGTAGAATGATTTTTATTCATACATAAATTCAGACAGATGCAAGTAGCTAATTTCACAATATTGGGGGGTACAAAATTGTATTGCCAAAGATACCATGAACAAAGATCACCAGCCCCTACAGATTCCAAACATGTACCCCTAGGTCCCAAAGCTAACAATATACAAAGGAAGACACCAAAGGTATTCAGCTCAAGATGCACACTTCCAATTCTGATGGTGTAAACATCTAATATTCCATGTGGGCTAACAAATGAGGCCTTCCTTGAGGAAGGAACTAGGACTCAAACAGTTTATCAGGGAGCAGGCATGGAACAAATCAGGGAACTTCTCCTTCATAAAAACAGGGTCTCCTGAAGCCTTCTTATAGCCACAGCTGTACTTGAGTCTCTTTTCCTAAATTAGGTGTTCAACCTGGCTTCTTCGTCCTGAAGACATGTGTCCAGAGGGCAGGAAAATCTGTTCAGCTTTGTGTTTTTGCCAATGTTGGGTAGACATTTACTGTCTGTAGCCACACTCTATGCTTGGGTTGGACGTTTGCTGTCTGTAGACATACATTAATGTTTAGTTGAAATCAAAGGTGGTAATACAGATCAGTAGACCTTAGCACAGAATGTTTCAAAATAGACTTTTCCCGACTTTCCCTTTTCCTGGGCATCCAATTAGACTGCAGTTATCATTTTCCCTTACAGCAAGATGTGGCCATTTCCTAGAAATTGGGGCCAGCAGAATATGTGTAGAAATACTTTTTCCATCTCTCTCTCTCTCTCTCTCTCTCTCTCTCTCTCTCTCTCTCTCTTTCTTTTTCCTCCCTGCTACCTTAATGGAGAAGGGCCAGTCTCACACAATCAGGATTCACTGAGGGGTCTTGAGATACCTGATATCAGACTCTGCATTCATTACTACAGTTATTATTTGGTTGTCCTATCCCCCTCTCTTATTGATGCTATAATATTAGATGTGGAGAGTTGTTTAAGAATCCAGTCTAGCTCAAGCTCATCCCTTTTCCTCCTGTTTCATCATATGACTTAGATTCAGCTATTTTTCTCAGATTTCACTGAGAAAAATAAAGGGCATGGTTGGTACTGTGCTATGAAAGTTTACTATTGTCAACTTATGTACCTATGCACAATGAACTGTATATTAGTTGTCGCTTCCAAAGAAATTTCCAAACAACAGACAACACAGGAAAGCTACAAATCTCGCCAGTAAAAATACAAATTACTACCACTGGTAATAGTTTACATGGGGAGAAAATGTAAATATGTTTTCTGCCCTTAGCTTCTGCTTCGTAACAGAGCAGAGGTGATTGATATTAGGTTAGTCACTCATGGGTAGTTCATTGTGTTTTATTTCTCACCCTGTCAGACCGAGAAGAACCACTAGTTTTATTAGGCCTGCTCTGTACTCTGTTCTTATATTTTTATTACCTGGTGGAGAAGCTGCAAAATATTGGCAGTCTTTAATCATGACTACTTTCTGTCTCTCGTGTCAGCAGATTTCTTAGATTAATATCCTATGTTTGATGGATAGGCTTGTACTGAAGTTTTTTTATTTAAGTTCTAATTTCTCTAGATAGTTTTGGGAGAAATTGTATGTATCTAAAACATGTATTTATTTAACATATATGTGTAACCACATGGGTACCCATACATGTATATGCACACAGGGAGGATAATAACCTTGCTTATCTTTACTAAAACCTTTTGCTAAAACTGATATTAAATGTTTGTCTATAATTATAAAAAAGCAACATGCGGTTTTCCATGTTATTAGGTCTGATGTATAATTTATTTATTTATTTTTTGTTTTTAGGCCGCACTTGGCTATGCCCACTCCTACTGGGTTTTGGATCCATAGAGAGTGCTAAGGATCAAACCTGGGTTTGATAAGATCCCTACCGACTTGCTATTGCTCTAGCCCCCAAGATTATCTTTAAAACCAGCAACACGGGGCCAGAGAGATAGCATGGAGGTCGGTGGTTTGAATCCCAGCATCCCATATGGTTCCCTGAGCCTGTCAGGAGAGATTTCTGAGCATAAAGCCAGGAGTAAACCCTGAGCGCTACCGGGTGTGACCCAAAAACCAAAAAAATAAAAATAAAAATAAAAATAAAATAAAGTAAAACCAGCAACACAAGACTTAAAAAGATAATAGAAATCATAATTTTGGAATTGGGAAACACCAGGAGCTCACGCCTTATCTGAAGCAAATTAAAGTTTTATACAATGTTCAAAAGACAATACTAGGTGATTTAATTTATCTGTTGTATGTAGGGAAATAGAAGGATGGACTAGATCACATCAAATGATGGCAATCTCTTGGTCTGGATTCTAAAACTCAGGTTATTAATTTGAGTGTGTGTGTGTGGTGGGGGGGTGGAGGAAGGTGGGAATGAAGACAAGGACAGTGATGGAGGGCCTTGGGCACTATGGCAGTGGTGAAGGCACAGCGACTGGGTACATCCAAGCCATAAATGCTAACTGCTCTGTAATCTTGTTACCTGAAACAACAATAACAAATTTGGTTTTGCTTTTGCTTTTTTGGGCCATACTCAGCTGTCTTCAGGGCTTACTTCTGGATCTGCACTCAGGAATCACTCCTAGCAAGGACTTAGGGAACCACATGGGTGCTGGAGATCGAATCCGAGTTGTCTGCATACAAAGCAAATTCTTTACCTGTTGTTTTATTTCTCGAGCCAACTATATCAATTAAAAAATTATTAAAGGGCTTAAGAGCTATTACAGTAAATAAGGTGCCTGCCTTGCATGCGACTGCACCAGGTTTGATTCCCAGTTCCCCAAGTGGTCCCCCCAAACCTGCCAGAAATAAGCCCTCATTCAGGAGTAATCTCTGAGCACATAGTTAGGTGTAGTTAAAAAAAAAAAAAAAACAGGAAAAATAAAAGACAAAAAGAAAAACCTCAAACAATCCCAAAATTTTACTCATTGTTAGTATTGGACACATACCAAGGATTTAAAAATATATCTTAAGAAGATAATTTTAAACAATTGCTTGACTTTTAATTTTATTTAATTTATTTTTAATGTTTCTATTATTTTTATTTTTTATTTCTTTTTTTTTTTTTTTTTTTTTTTGGTTTTTTGGGCCACACCCGGTAACGCTCAGGGGTTACTCCTGGCTATTCACTTAGAAGTTGCTCCTGGCAGGCACGGGGGACCATATGGGGATCCGGGGGATCGAACCGTGGTTCGTCCTATGTTAGCACAGGCAAGGCAGGCACCTTACCTCCAGCGCCACCGCCCGGTCCCCTATTATTTTTATTTTTAATTTTGTTAAATTTAAGAAATGTCAGTTATATTCCAGGCATATAAAAGAATGGAAAATGGCCGTTTCCTCCCTCTTTTGATCTTTGACTTAAGAGGAGGTAACTTTGTTATGAAAACAATTTCCAGAGTAATTGAACCTTGACTTGGTTTTGTTATAAACATTTTTATGATATTCCTATCAAACAGCTGTTAGTTTTAGCACTAGACAACGAAATCTTGATGAAATAAAACCATTTATTTTTATAGCACAAATATATTGGTACATCAAATATTTGAACATGCCTATTATTTATAGGAAACTAACAGCTAATCTTTTGAAGGTAAAAATCAAACAAAATTACCATAAAATCCATAATCATGTTGATTTCCAAGGTATAAGTTCTAAGCATATTATACTTTATAGCAATAATAAGGAGTATTTAGTATCTTACATTCTTGCTTAAGTTAGAAAATGAGTTTCTCATTATATTCATATATAATATATTATATTAACTAATTGAGAAATTAAACAGATTCATTTCAAACATTTGAATATCATACATCAATTTATATAATGATTAATTATCTTTCAATGTATTATCAGTTATTAATTTAAGCTATTTTTATTAGGTTTTTACACTTCTTCAATAGAATATAATTTCCTGTGAAATTCCATTCATCATGTCCTACTCAATAATCAAGATAAAAGAATGTCACCAACATAAATGGGCAGAGAGCAAACACTGTCCAAATGGAGTATCCTCAAAGAATCCCAGAGGGAACTTGATTATAATTGCATGATTTGAATCAAGGACTCCAAATCTATTATTTTATTTGCACTCTGGATAAAAACCTTCCCATAAAATTAGCCTTCCACTGGTGACTTACCATTTCACAGCACTATTAATGCTGCCATTAAACTGGATTTTATCTGGAATGGGAGGGAGGGATTCTGCTTTCATGTGATTTTGTCAAAGTAGTAGTTATAACATATGGGGACCAAGGTGATATTAGAGCATTTGCCTTGTACATAGACAACCCTGTTTAATCCCCAGCATCTCATATGGCCCCCTGAACCTGCTACAATTTATTTCTGCATTCAGTAACCCCTAAGCATGGTTACTCCTGGTCATAGGAGGGCCTGGTATGGCCCAAAATGAGAACAAACAAACAAACAAAAAAAGAACTAAAATCTGTACCAGATAGATAGGACAGTGGGAAAGACCCTTGCCTAGCAAGCATCCTATGCCTGTTTGATCCCTGGCATCTTTTATGGCATTGATTGTCACCAAGAGTGATAACTAAATACAAAGCCAGGTGTCAACTCTGAGCACTGCCTAACATGCCTCCAAAACAATAACAACAAAATAAAAAGTTTAGATCTTATATGTTTGACTTTATTTTTTTTTACTTGTTTTCTTTGCATATCATTAGTATAAATAAAATGTCACTGAACTGGCAATCATGTGTTACCACAATAACTGGGGTCAGAAATAAACATGATTAAGGCCAAACAATTCATATATGCTTATCCATAGATTTCACAAGTTCAATAGTTTTTGTTCTCTTGACTAATTTTAAGCATCCTGAGGGGGAGTTGTGTTGTTTTGAATAAGTTAAATCATTTTCTCCTTTATGTATTAGTCATTCCATACATAGTTAATTCTGTTAATATTTTCTCATAAATCAATTTTTCTGGCTCATTAATCATCTGTGCTACAGTTTAAAATCTCACCACATATATATCCTCTTCCCAGTACTTGTAAGCCTGATTTCCCTCTGAACAAAATATGTTAAGTATGCTGAAGTAGGCTAGCAATGCTTTTTGGAAGAAGTGTGCTCTAACACTAACATGTCTGAAAGAACAGTCTTATCTAAATCTGTCCTGATCCTTGAATGCTTCAAAAGACAATTTAAAGCCAGACTTAAAGTGGAATAAGCCTGTTAATTTACTTTGTACTTCTAAAAATATTGAGTTACATTTGGCTAGATTGCTCTAATAAAATGGCAAGATTGCTTGGATCTTTTTTTAAACTGTATTGATTGATTGATTGATTGATTGGGTTTTGGGCCACACCTGGTGGTACTCAGGGGTCTGGCTCTGCATTCAGAAATCACCCCTGGTGGCACCTCCCAACCTGAACATGTGTCATGTGGACCCAACTTAGACTCCATGAGATTGGACTGTGATAGTCCAACCCCAAACCCCAGATCCCAGAAATAGAACCAATATAGTTCCTTGCAACAACACCAGGAACCAAACTCCCCCTGGGAAATTCCTAATACTGCTCTGGCACCAACTTGCACCAGTGTTGATATGACATCCTGACAACAAGGAAATGACAATAACTTGATCTAAGAGCAGCTTGGTCCTATCTCATCACCTAACAGTAAGATTAAATCAGAAGACATGTTGTCCTTTGATCTGTGCAAAAACCACGAGTGCTAACTACAGAAGACTGACTGGGCAGACATGACTGGGCAGAACTTATCCTAGGACCAATAGAAAGACCCTACCCTAGGCTTTAGCCTAGGACTTGTACAAAAATCAAGATCCCTAATTCCAGAGGTTCGACTTTGATAACTGAGACTGAGCAGAACTTCTGGAACCATAATGAAGACCTAGGCTTCAGGCCTAAAATCTGAGCAAAATTCAAGACCACTAATTACAGAAGACTGATTACAACAACAATGATGGAACAGAACTTCTAGAATCGTAAAGAAAGACTCTATCAAAGACTTTGTCCTATGTCCTGTGCAAATACCAAGATCTCTAGCTACAGAGGCCTGATTTTATCATCTACAACTGAGCGGAAAGTTTCCTGGCACCATAAAAAGACCTTGGGGTATGGCAATGAGCATGTACGGAGCCAGTAGTTGTTCCCATGGCAGTATGCTTCAACGTTGGAAAAACCCTGAATCTCTTAGGACAAGGGAATTCCCTTTCTTATTTCCACAATACTTACTGTGCCTATGCAAAAAAAAAAAAAAAAAAAAAGGCACAAAACCTTGCCATACCAGCAGTCCTTTGTTTTTTTTTCTTTTTCTTTTTTTATCTCTCTTCTTCTTTTCTCTCGTCATTATTTGGTAATTTTGTTATTGTTGTTGTTGTTATTGTTGTTGCTGGGTGCTTTTTCTTTTTTTGGTAGCTACTGCTTTTTTCTTTTTTACTGTTGTTTGTTGGTTTGTTGTTGTTGTTGTTATGTTTTTCTTCTTTTTTTCTTCTTCCAGCAGAACCACACACCTTGAATCATCTTGTTCTGTCTCATGAATTGAAGGGGAAAATAAAAATGAATGGTACCAGGACCAAACAGTTGTATGATCAGTGAGTGGAAATAAAAATATGATCAGACTTAAACACCAAACCCTAAATCAACAACAGCAGAATTGATATCCTATCTACAAAAAGCTATACACAGAGGGGAACAGTTACATTAGCACTCCGGCAGAGTAAAGAAGGGGGATATGGGACGCAGGCTGGGAAAAGGGGTGGAGGGAGGACAACCCTGGCAGTGGGAATGACCCTGATTCATTGTCACTATGTACCTTAAATATTATTGTGAAAGATTTGTTAATCACTTTTGGTCACAATAAAAATTATTTAAAAGAAAAGAAGAAATTGCCCAGGCAGGCTTGGGGACCATATGGAATGCCAGGAATTGAACCAGTTCCCTCCAGATTGGCTGCATGCAAGGAAAACATCCTACTGCTGTGCTATCTATCCAGCCCCAAGATTGATTGATTCTAAAACCCTTGCCCTATATTATTGTATGTTTCCCAGATTTTTTTCTCAAAGAAAAGCATACATATTTAAAGAGGAGTGTAAATGAACTTAACATTCCTGTCTTTTCTTTTTCTATTCTATATTATAGTTTAGAGGAGACAGAGACAGACAAAGTTTAGTAGGTAAGGCACTTACCTTGCATATAGCTGATCCAGATTCTATCTAGCATCACATATGGCTTGTGGGCAACACCAGGAAGTGATCCCTGTACAGAGCCATAAGTAACCCTTGAACATCACTAGTTGTGGTCCACAAAGACAAACAGAAACAAAGAACATATCAGTTCAGTAGAATTATCATGTTATTTTCAACTTATATATGTGCCAACCATTTTTTACTTTATCTACTGACTTTTATACCTTATAATGAGTGTGAAAATCTTTGAGGAGTAATCCCTGGGATATATATAGAGACTATAGTTTGCATGATCACAGATTAACAGGCCAAAGGCAAACAATGATTCCAGTAGTCCATTGGCTCCCCTGCTTTGTGATCCATCTTAATGGTCCTATTTACATATTACCAGGATCCAAACTCAAGTGTTCAACACCAAGTTTGATTTCTTCCTTCTTCCTCATCCATCTCACATACAAATTAATCCTGTACTGTTTATGTCTTTAGTTTGTTTCTTTTAGGGGATGGGAGTAAGGCAGACCATTACTCTTGGCTCTATGTTCAGGGATCACTCCTGGGAGTGCTCAGGGGACCATATGGGCGCTGGAGATCATATCTGAGTGTGCTGGCTGTGTGCAAGGCAAATACCACCCCACTTTGCTGTTGCTCTATAATATTTGAAATATGTGTGCCTTCTTCTTTCACATGCTCTCAGAGATAGGGGTCTGATCTGTGTAGTCGCTTTCAAATGCGACTAACCAACAGGTGCTCAATCAAACATTAAATGGTGTCTTCCCTTTCATTTGGACTAGGATTTCCCCAGTTTTTCCGCACTTAGTTTAGGGAAGCAAATAGCTCTCTTCTGTTTCCAGCCCCTCACCCTGAAAGGAAGAGGGGAGGATGCAAGGGGAACACGTGCAGTGTCACTCAGGGCCCATCAGAGGAAGCTACAGGGAAAATGGGACCCAGGAGAAGGATGGCTTCAGCTGCTCCCCCAGGGTGGCCATATCTGGCTCTGGATGCAGTAGCAGTGCAATGTATTTTCCTATGAAATATGTGCAACAGAAACCCTGGCCACTGGCTTTAGATGTCACTTGCAAAAGCATCTGATTTCAATAGGACCAGTAGAGGCAGCACCAGTCACAAGGTCCTAAGGGGCCATGCTGCCCTTGCTCCCCAGGGAACCTTTGTCTCTCAGAGTTGCTTGATTAGATTCCTGACCAGTGAGAACTAAATCATGTCTCCTTCCTTCCCTTTACCTCCTCCCTCCACCCCTCCTTCCATCCCTCCCTCCCTCCCTTCCTACCCCTTCCATTCCTCCTTCACTCTTCCCTCTCTCCTTCCACCTTCCTTTTCCTCCCACCCTCCCTCCCTTCCTTCCTTCCGTTCTTCCTTCCTTCCTTCCTTCCGTTCTTCCTTCCTTCCTTCCGTTCTTCCTTCCTTC
>PVKC010003495.1:0-11377 GCA_004027635.1 Crocidura indochinensis | reverse complement strand
TGCAATTGCAAAATAGTAGTACATTATATACAATTTAATCTTATAGATAGCAAACTTCTATTCCCTTCCCCCCCAAAAAAGCCCCGGCAAAGAACATTAGTATCTAATGAAAGTGAATGGCACAAAACAGGGCACTATTATAATAAGCTTGGGCTTTTGATGTTTCCTTGGTAGATTTAGGTTCAATCTTTTATTCTCAATTTTTTGGGTTATCGTTTTTTTTTTTTTAAGAATAGAGATATGTGGGGCTGGAAAGATAGCATAGAGGTAAGGTGTTTGCTTTGTGATCAGAAGGACAGTGGTTCAAGTCCCGGCATCCCATATGGTCCCCAGAGCCTGCCATGAGTGATTTCTGAGCGTAGAGCCAGGAGTAACCCCTGTTTACTACCGGGTGTGACCCAAAACCAAAACAAAACAATACAAAACAAACAACAACAAAAAGAATAGAGGTATGTGTGTTTTAATGAACTGAAAGTTGATTTATTCTTTTTAGAGGTATTGTTTACTATTCTGCTGTTTGGTCAGGGTTTTGTGAAATTGTAAGGCTTTCAACTTTAATAAAATCACTCTAAATGGCATGTTTTCTTTGCTCATGTATTTTTGAGAGTACATATGTATATTTTGTTTTGATGGTTATCTTTATAATAATTGTAAATAACATTATGATCTATTTTTACATTTTTTATATTACTTAATATGAGTAAAAAATGATGTTCTTGACCATGTGAATGAATGATGGAAAGCCTGTCTAGAGTACAGGTGGGGGTGAGGTGGGATGGAGGGAGATCTGGGACATTGGTGGTGGAAATGTTGCACCGGTGAAGGGGGATGTTCTTTACATGACCGAAACCCAAGTACAATCATATTTGTAATCAAGGTATTTAAATAAAAATATTAATATTAAAAATTATGTTCTTATACTTTCTACTACCATACCACTGAATTGAGTCACATATAGCTATTTTCTTTGTGTTTACCTCAGTCCAGTTAAATGCACTTTTGTGATTTAAAGGAACTCCTTCAATTCACTATAAAACATGATAAAATGCCATCTTATATGCATCCCCTATTCACTTTGCTGTAATACTTGTTTGGCTACAGATCTCTTACCATCTATATGGTCTTGCTAAAACTAATCTAAGATGTGGATCCTACAACTGTTTTTACCTGCATGCTCAATAGTATTTTGACTCCATAAAAAATATTTTTTAATTCTTCACAGTTTAGCTCTTATATGCATTTTCATCATTTTGTAAATTTCATCATTTTAAAAATTTTATATGAGCTTTGTTTTTTGGGTTTTTTTTTTTTGCTTTTTTTTTGTTTTGGTTTTTGGGTCACCCCCAGCAGTGCTCAGGGGTTACTCCTGGCTCTATTCTCAGAAATCGCTCCTGGCAGGCTCAGGGGACCGTATGGGAGTCGGGACTCGAACTACTGTCCTTCTGCGTGAAAGGCAAATGTCCTACCTCCATACTATCTCTCCAGCCCCATGAACTTTGTTTTTAAGCTGGGCTATGCCCCCATTTTAATACTTACTATCACATGAATTTGTGCTTTTTGCACTGTAATATAAAGTAGTTTCTTAGTTCTAGTGAAATGAAATGTTCTAGTATTCATAATGCATTACCTTCTACTGCCAGGACGACATGACTACAAATATTATTTATGTCTGTATTTATTTTATTATTTCTTCTCTTCCTCTCTGACTCCAAGCGGAGATGAAGCTTGCTGTGATTTACCCCCATTTTTTACAAAGGAAAAAGAAAATTTTCCTTCCATTTAATCTTTCTCATTGGAATTTAAATTACTATAGTTATTGTCTGGACTTTATCAGTAACCTCACTCATCACTCACTAGATTTTATTTCTTTTCCTCCAACCAACATCTAAGCTATCTTTTTGGTGATTACCTTTTCTCATAGTGCATGGGTTTCCTCACCCCACAATTTTGTCTTTGTATAATTTCTATAATAAAAAAAGAGAAAACAAGGGTTTATCCAAAAATCATGCTAACTTTTTTTGATTTGGGGCTTGGTAGATCCCATGCAATCACATAGCAAAGGATCTCATCCCCTCTACTCTTCTACTTAAATTATATCCTATTTGATAGTAGAGTAAAAACCAAGATGAAGTCATGCATTTCCAAGAGAGAGCTAAAGAAATTCCTCTCTGACACAGGGTATGTGTATATGCCACTAAGTATGTTATGCATATGCAAGGTATATGCAGTGCTTATGTAAAACACTAGTAATAATATCTCATACATTTCTGACCATGCTCATTCAAATCATGACACCACTGCTGCATCTAGAGAAAACTGTGGCTAAAAAGGAGAGAAAATTTCTGAATTCAAATGAAGAGTTTGATCAGGGGCTGGAGGTGACTGAACTCTTATCTAGCAGGAACTGGGAAAGCACATGGCTAAGACAGGTCAGCTTTAACAGAGAAGCTAATGAGTTTTTCCTCCAGGTGGAATAGTGGAATTTCTTTTGGCCACACTGACCTATCATCATCAAGCTTCTACAGATGAAGATCCTGGATCAAAAAAAAAACTATCTTAGTTAATAAAAAATAAACAAATAAAAATGTGAAATAAATATAGCTTCAAACATTATAAGGCCTACTGAATGACTTGCCACTATTTTTACCTTCCAGAAACAATGTGATCAATTAAGAAATATCTTGATTTCTTCTGTCACATTCTTAACAGGGTTTTCTTTTTCTTTTCTTTTCTTTTTTTTTTTTCATGGTTGATGATCCTAGGTGGAAACCATAGTTGTAAAACCTTTCATGGAGAAAACCCTGTATTCCTTACTCTTTTATCTTCTAGTTGTGTTGTTATATATATGCTTTGTTATGTTTGAAAACCAAGTTCTCACATAGTTTTTTTTTTTTCTTCTCATAGTTGACCACTTGAGTTTGTAAATTATAGAGAATTTTAAATCTCTAAAAATTGGGCAGACTTTGAAAGTACTTTATTAGGAAAAACCAGTAGGCTGCTGCCTACTGCCCCCTGCCTTCCTTTATAGTAGACATGCTTCTTCTTCTGGCTCTGTTCTCTGTAATCACTCCTGAAGGGCTAAGGGGACCATATGGGTTGCTTAGGATCAAACCCAGGTAACTGCATTTAAGACAAGCACCCCTCTGTTGTGCTCTCGCCCCTGTGCTCTTTATTATGGACAATTCTAAAAACTGTTTTCTATTAAGTATTCTTGAGAATATCAGCTTGCATCATTAGACACAAGTATTCTCAAAATTTCTTTTAAAATATTCATGATATGTAAGATGCAAGTAATAATAGTTTCTCCTCATACTCCAACATAACATATTTACTTCAATTACACAGTTAGGAATAATTTGATGACAAGATTAAAGCTACATGACTAGAGACAAGCTCCTATGTTTTCCACATGAAAGGGAAAAGCGCAGTGACATATTTTAAACTCTTACCCATGGGTACTCACCTCTTTCTGAATTACGTTGCCTACATATTAGGTGTGATAGTGTATTCATCAATAAGTCTCAGTCACTTGGCTTTTAGTCAGTTCTACAAGCAGATGCTAAAGAGCACAGTCTAAACTACAACCTCTAATTGTCCCAAGATAAGTTGAGCTTGCAGATAGATTGGTGGCTTTTTTCTGTATTTCACCAGAAGAGATTAGCTTTAGAGTGAACTTTGTAGCCTTCAACTCTCAAGGTTTTTTTTTTCTAGGATCAATACAGAATGATATAACTTATATGTGGTATTTAGAATAACTGCATGAAGAAATGCAATGATCTAAGTGGGTGTTGTCTCAAATACCCTTGGCCCCAGAGTATAGTGAGAAGGAAATAAATTGAGTAGAGGAGAAACACAAATATGAAAGGTTGGGAGCCAGAGGCCAAGTGGTCTCAGGTTCATTGGTGGTGTTAAAAAGGACAAGCTAAAGTCAACAACAATGAAATCAAAATACTCAAACTCTAACCATCTAAACTTTAAATGGGCCTATTATACTAGCAGACTGGGGATCAAAGGGTGGTTTGCGGTAGACTCTGAGACCATGCATGGAAGGAGGTCGACACTTGTGGTGGGATTGGCCCTTATTCATTGTATGTCTGAAACCCAGCTATGAAGAATTTTGTAAATAATAATGGTTGCAATAAAAATAAGATTTAAAAAGTTTCTTTCTTCTTAGCCCTTAATCATAGTCTCTCATTTATTTATTATGTAAAAATTTAATTGAACCATCATGATATACACAGTTTTAAATTAGATTATGATTAAGTTTCAGTCATATAATGGTCAATAACTTTTTACCAGTACACATTTTCAGCCACCAGTGTCCCCAGTTTCCCTCCTGCCCCCTGCCTTTCTCTATAGCAGATGCTTCTTCTTCCTCTTCTTCTTCTTTTTTTTTTTTTTTTTTTTGGTTTTTGGGTCACACCCGGCAGTGCTCAGGGGTTACTCCTGGCTCCATGCTCAGAAATTGCTCCTGGCAGGCACAGGGGACCATATGGGGCACCGGGATTCGAACCGATGACCTTTTGCATGAAAGGCAAACGCTTTACCTCCATGCTATCTCCCGGGCCCTTCTTCTTCTTCTTTTTCTTCTCCTTCTTCTTCTCTTTCTTCTCCTCCTCCTCCTCCTTCTTCTCTTCCTCTTCCTCCTTCTTCTCTTCCTCTTCCTCCTCCTCCTCCACCTCCTTCACCTCTTCTTCCTACTTCTCATTCCTCTACCTCCTCCACCTTCTCTTATTCCTTCTCTACCTCCTCTTCCTCCTCTTTTTCCTCTTCCTCCTCCTCTTCCTTCCTCCTTCTCCCTTTCCTCCTCCTCCTCCTCCTTCACCTCCCCCTCCTCCACTTCCTCATCCTTCATCTCTTCCTCTTCCTTCTCCTTTTTTCACTACCCCTCTTCTCCTCCTTTCTTTTTCTTCTCTCTCACTCTTCTTTTTTTTCTTTTTAGACATTGGTTTGAAAAAATACAAAAATATTAGTGAAAGGGTGTTATGCATGTCACTTTTCCTCATTTTAGCACCCAGTTCCTGTCCAGAGTGATCATTTCCGACTCTCATTGTCCTAGTAGTCCCCACTGTTCTAACTGAACTCCCCACTCTTTGTGTCAAGCTTATTCTCATACACAATCCTCCTGGCCCTCATCTCTATTGCCTCTGGATATTATTACTAAACTCTCATTCTTTTATAACCCTTACATGAATGTAATAGCATCTCACAGGGCCATAGCCTTCCCCCCCCCCCCACTCCACATACAGACTCACAGAATGGCACAGGCTACACTAAACCTACTCCCGTCATCTCCATTAATGAAACTCAAAAGCAGCGGTGCCACCTGACATCACACCTTCAAGCTGTAAAGTCAGTATTTCTTTTGAAATAAGAACCTCAGTCTTGGGTGTTTTCATTTTGGCACAAATCTGAAATGGAGCCACTTTAATTTACTCAATAAATTGTGTCTCTTGTCTTGACCCCTCTTCCCTCTTCTTCCCTTTTGTTGCAGTGAGTGAGGGTTGTACCTGTGCTCAGATGTGTAGTTACAACTAGTTGTGGTGCTTTTGAGGACCTCACACTTTAGCTGCTATTACACATGCACACCCGGCTGTGCACCAGAGGTCATTAATTCTGGAGGTGCTATGTGAGAATCCCAAAACATAGAGTACCAGGAACAGATCTTGGGAATCTCATGCTTGCAAAGGTCACTGAGCCATTCCCTGGGCCTCTCTTTGGGATTTTCTTCTGTCCTGTATTTAACTAGAAGCATTTAAAATCAGAATAATTAAGTCGCGCTTGCAAAAGGTCAAGTATTTATGAAATTTCAAGTTACTATTATGGCAACATAGCACCTCTATAATAAGCTCTGCTGGTTCTGAAAGGGAGCTTCAATGGCTGCATACATGCTTACATGCAGGAGGCCCAGCTTTACACCCTACTACTGTACAGCCTAGGTTTGACTTCCAATGCTATCTAGACCCCAGCACTGCCAGGTATGGCTTAACCTCTGCAAATCCCAATGCACCTCCTTCCTCTACACCCCCAGAGAGGGAATAAAAACCTTAACGGTGAACTGGACACATTGTATGGTCATTGCATTCCTGGATACAGTGTGTGAGAGGAAAACAAAGAGCTTATGAGCTGTAGAGGTTCTCCTAATGCTGCGAGTGGAGCATTGTCTGATTCTCTCCCGTATCTGTGCTACCATGTTTATATACCTGGCATGGGAAGGCACTGAGACTCTCACAGACTCCATCTTGGGCCTGTGTTATGGAGCAGCTGATCCATAACTGTGTCCATGTCTATGACTCAGTACCACATGCCTTGATAGGCACCTTTGGGGAACCTGGCAGGTTATGATTATTTTCAAGCAAAGACATTATGCTAGTATACAAGTCTTGTGGATTTTTTGTTTGTTTGTTTGTTTTTGGGTTTTGGGTCACAACCAGCAGTGCTCAGGGGTTACTCCTGGCTCTACACTCAGAAATCGCTCCCAGCAGGCTCAGGGGACCATATGGGATGCCAGGATTTAAACCACCATCCTTCTGCATGCAAGGCAAATGCCATACCTCCTTGTCATCTCTCCGACCCCTAAGTCTTGTGGACTTTAATGAAAATGCTTGATGTCTTCTATCACCATGACTTTGTCCACTTCATCCTTCAGTCTGTTTGAAAAACTACATGAAAAATTATCTGTAATCATCACGTGATAATGCCAATCTGACTATTATTTGAATACCTCATATAAGCTATGCTTTTATTCCTGCTAGTAATATTTAGATTCATGTTTCTGAAAATCTTTTAAACTAAGGCTGGTTGGAGTGTGTTCTTTGGAAAGCTGAATAACCTGTCTATATGAAAAGGAACAATCAACCTTGAGAAATGGTAGTTATTTTTTTTAACTGTGCAGAATTGTATATATCTTTTGTGGATTTTATAATATTTTTTGTGGAAGATTCTGGGAAATTTGCTTGCTTCTTATCTCAAATATAAACATATGTATGCATATATGTATCTTGAACATAATCTGTTTGACTTACCTTTTAGTCTTCCAAAATACAAGTCTCTTGGAAACATTAGGCATTCAATTCAGTTTTCAATGAATGATTCAAGTAGGATCTCTTTGATATCTTAGAGGAAATTTCTAAACTCTTTTCCAAAGAACAGTTCAGTCTCTGTAAACATAGATCCTTAAATTTAAACTTAGGATGGGACTGGAGAGACAGCACATCGCTAAGGCGTTTGCCTTAGATGCAGAAGGATGGTGGTTCAAATCCCGGCATCCTATATGGTCCCCATGAGCCTGCCAGGAGCGATTTCGGAGCATAGAGCCACGAGTAACCCCTGAGCACTGCCGTGTGTGACCCAAAAACAACAACAACAACAACAAAATTTACACGTAGGTCTTTCTACATGGAAGATCCTATATTTTATATCACAGGTTCTCCTAGTCATTTTAGGCCAGTGTATTAGTAAAACAAACAGGCCTCCCCAGATCTTCCAAAGTTTGCTTTTGGGCATTTGGCTTTTACAAAATGATTTACATATGTGCCCAGTTTTTGCTAACTGAAAGAATTCTGAGGAGGATCTTTGCTTTAAATATGAAAGGGAAATAAATAAAGGAGCATTCAGCATCTCCTAGAAGATGGGTGTTCCCTGAGCCCCCACCAAGTTCTTTGCAGGGAATAATAACTGGACTTGTTATTCTTTTTTTTTTTTTTTTTTGGTTTTTGGGTCACAACCGGCAGTGCTCAGGGGTTACTCCTGGCTTTATGCTCAGAAATTGCTCCTGGCAGGCACGGGGGACCATATGGGGCACCAGGATTCGAACTGATGACCTTTTGCATGAAAGGCAAATGCCTTACCTCCATGCTATCTCCCGGGCCCCTGGACTTGTTATTCTTTATTAGTGTGTTTTCAGTCTCACCTGTTCTCTGGAATGGTGAGATCAGTTGTTTCCTGTCTGAGAGTGCTCAGAGTTATTTCCATATAAATTAATAGTAACTACTGCTTTGGAGCATGACTGCCTACAGAAGATCCTCATTCCGCTCTAGGTTCTCATAGTAGGGGAGTCTGTGCCTTCTTTTACAATAATTTATTATAGTTTCCAGGGTGACTAAATCATTTATGAATTCCAACAGTCTCGTGCCTGAATGTCCTTTTTTTTCCTCACTGCTAATTACTGCTAACTTTGCATTTATTTAGCAATGACACTTTACTGAGCATAGGTTTGGACAAACTCTGAGACAGCTGGACTCCCAAAGAGTTTCTGTGGCTTATAATATTCCATGCCCAGTAGCCAACCTTCCACTCAGTAATGCCCTTACAAATTTTAAAATTTTAAAGGTCCTTCACTCTGAATTTACCTTCCTGGGTCATTTAAAAAATACAAGAGAAAGGGGTTGGAGAGATAGGACAGCAGTGTTTGCCTTTCAAGCAGCCGATCCAGGACCCAAGATTGTTGGTTTGAATCCCGGCATCCCATATGGTCCCCCGTGCCTGCCAGGAGCTATTTCTGAGCAGATAGCCAGGAGTAACCTCTGAGCACCGCCGGGTGTGACCCAAAAGCAAACAAACAAAAAAATACAAGAGAAAAATTCCTTGTATCTGTTGGTTTCCCTGATCTATTCTTCCCTATTGTCTTACCACCATTTGGCTCTATTTCCTGGATAGTGAACTTATTATTCAGTGTCTAGTAATAATATCTCAATAGTAATATCTCAACTTTTTCTCACTATACACTCCCTTTAAGTTAACATTCTTTAAAAAAAAAAAGGTGTGATTAATAGTCTTCTATAATCTACAGTCCCCCCAATAATCTCCATATAGATAACTCCAGTGTTCTTCATAGCCAAATCTAATTGTTTGTACTGCACAGTATTTTTAAATTTTGTTTTGGGGCCCACATATGGATATTCTTAGTAATTATTACTGGTTTACTTATTACTGGCACTTATTATTATTATCTGGGCTCGGAGACTGCTACTGGTGTTGCTCAAGGGATCAAAAGGAGTGCAAGGAATTAAACCTGAGTCTTGCATACAAGGCAAATGCACTACCAAATGTGCTATCACTCAGACCCCAATGCATCTTAAATCCAATGTGGAGAAGGACCAACTCCCACTGAGGAAAGTAATATGATGTGTGAAGAAGGGTTCTCAGTAAAGGTAACGTTTATGCTAGATGTCCCCCCTCCCCCCCCAAAAAATAATGGCTACTAAGTCTTTCCAGGCAGACTGGTAACAGCTGATCCCTATGGAAACTTCTCAATGTTGGTGAGACAGATTTCTCTTTCTGCCTGCAGCTATAACAGCCACCACCACATCCAACACCCTCTGACAGAAATGGCCCAACTCTACACTTAACTTTATCCAGCTGCTAAGTACCAAATTTGTTCAGATCTATAGATCCCAGATCACATGTCTGCAAGTGACCATGTAACACCTCAAAATTTCATGGTAGTGTTAGCCCAATAAGTATCATTGGAAATCTGATGGGAAAGTTTCATAGAATTCTACCAAGTTTATTGAGTCTAAACAGTAATACAGAAACTCAGCTAGCACCCACCAGCCACAGACCTGTCAATCCACAGACACTGAAGTAAATAACTCCATGGAGAGACAGAACAGTTGAAGATTCACATTCGCTGGATTGGTTGAGGTTTGATTCCCACTGAACTTCCAGACAGGAAAGGCAATTCCCATTCCCCTCTCTGAATATGACAGGGGGGAACAGTTCCAGTTGGAGAGAAATAATTCACACAGTGAAAGGTACAGTATTGGGTTCAAGAAATCCAGTGCTCAAGCAAGAAATTCAAATCAACCAAGCTTACTGCTCCTAAACGACCCTGCCTTCCTCAGACCTCTGCTTTTATTGACAAGAATAGGTCCGGGGCTGGAGACATGCATGGACGTAGGGTATTTGCCTTGCATGAAGAAGGATGGTGGTTTGAATCCTGGCATCCCATATGGTCCCCTGAGTCTGCCAGGAGTAATTTTTGAGCATAGAGCCAGGAGTAACCCCTAAGCGTTGCTGGATGTGACCCAAAAACCAAAAAGAAAAAGAATCAGAATTAGGGTTCTTCTCCCTAGGGTGAGAGAAGAATACCAAGTAAGGAATAATCCAATATACTATCACCAGATCACACCCTAGGGTGAAGCACAATTATTGATTAGGGTAGGATCAATAACCCAACAAACAGTCATTTTAAATTGACCCTTGTTGATCTAAGTTTTGATAATTACATTGGCCTTTGTGTTGTTACAAAGAATATGAAGTAAATTTGTGCCTGCATGGAGGCAGGCTAGTATGGTGGGTGGAAAATTGAGCCTAGTGATAAATAAAAGGTCACACTAGTAGTGAGATTGGTGTTTGAACATTTAATGCCTGAAATGACTGTATAATGAACAACCTGATAAAACAGTGTTATAATAAAATTTTTTAAAAGTTAAAAATAGTTTATGCTAGATCTTGAAAGTAATTTTTATTCAGAAGAATAAGGGGATTAGTAAAAAGAGTGAAGGAGTATGGGACAATTGCAGAATGATGATATAATCATGGTGACCAAAGAAAGGAGCCATCTTTTAAAAAATCTTATTTTATTTTTATTTACGTAACACAGTTGACAAAAGTGTTCATATTTATATGCTTGGGGTACAGTTGTGAACAACCAGCTTAACTGGAGCATAGTACAAGTCATTTGCTGCTATACCTACATTTCTTAGAGTCTCCCTGTGTTTGGTCATCTCAACTCTGGTTAGCCCAATGATTTCATTGAGCACCATTCCTCTGTTAATTCCACATGAGATAATCCATATTTATCTTTGTCCCTCCTACTAAATTAACTTAACATGACATCATCTAGTTCCATCCAAGTTGTAGAAAAAGGCAAGGTTTTGTTTCCTTATAGCTCATTAGTCTTCCATTTTGTGTGTGTGTGTGTGTGTGTGTGTGTGTGTGTGTGTGTATACATACCACAATCAAAAAAAAAAACGCTGCTTATCTGTCATTGGACAAAGGAATTGTTTAGAAATCTGAGCTGTTTTAAATAGTGTGAAAGCTATCATTATTTAAGAAGGATTTGTTTGGGGGAGTGTTTTTTGCTTGGGGTCTGCCTGCATAAAAATGTGTAGAGAGAAGCATTTCAATTGCAAATGCCTTTGTGTAGTGTATCAATGAGAAGCCATTGATGAATTTTTGAGAAGATTAGAGATATGATTTTATTGGCCTATTAGAAAATTCATTGTGTAGCAGAGGGGAGTCATTTAGGGAAGGCAAAACTGAAGACAAGAAGAACAATCAGGGGCCGGGCAGTGGCGCTGGAGGTAAGGTGCCTGCCTTGCCTGTGCTAACCTAGGATGGACGGCGGTTTGATCCCCCGGTTCCCCATTTG
>PVKC010003494.1:0-39173 GCA_004027635.1 Crocidura indochinensis | reverse complement strand
AATTTCCTTTGGCTAAGAGATACAGGGTTTCTCCACCCTTGCCATATATTGTCACGGGATTGACTATAGACTCCTTTCAGGTTCATTTGCTCTCCCCTAGGTGGTTTTGTGTGGGAGATTTCTGCTGTGTCCTGAGTGATAAAATCAGATGTCTGTATCTGGAGGTCTTGGTATCAACACGAGCCAAGTGGTTGAACTTCTGCTTATGTTTTTCTGTGTGGTTCTAGTAGTTCTGTTCCCTTAGTGTCATTTTAATCCATCTTCTGTGATTGGCAGGCCCAGTCTTTGCGCTGGTTCTAAGAAGGGGCCTGGGATAGCGTCTTTCAAAAAATATTCATCTTATTTTGGATCTTTATGTTCTGTTTTCAAGACAAATCCCTTACCTTGACATTATATGCACCAAGCATGCACATTAAATATGAATTGTTTGCTTGAGCATCTATTTTTTCAAATTTCCAGATGCCTGTATTTCTATAAATTATATATTCAGGTGGTTGAGTGGCATGGAGTTTGTGAATAAAATATTTTTTGTTATGTTTCTGTTTGGGAACTACACCTAGTAGTGTAGAATAAAGTCAGAAACTATTCCTGGCTCTGTGCTCATGAATGGTCTGTGACAGTGCTCTGGACTGTATGTAGTCCTGGGGATTTAACCAATATTGCAACCACTGCAGCTGCATGCAAAGCAAGTACCTTTCTTAGAGCTTTGCTATCTAGCTAGTTCTTATGCCAATTAATATTTTGCAAAAATGTAAGGGTTCACCCATTACATGAAACTATTTTTATTGTACTAGTATTACTTAAAAGTTATTTATTACCAAGCTGCTTTTGATATAAGATTAGGATGTGTAGAATATTTGTGAATGTAGATTAAAATTTAACAGACCAAATGATGCAAATCATTTTTTCATGCTTTTTAGTCTGAAAAACACAAGTTAATGCATTAGTTGCTGTTGCTTTGTGTATTATAGTTTAACTATGACATGTGAGAAAAATTACCATGTTTTAAACTTTTATTACAGTATAGAAAGTTCAGTCTTCTGCCCAAAGATTCTGCCCAAAAACTTCTATCACTGGGTTTGTAACGTAATGTACCACACTTCAGGACTGTTTATATAGTGTATTTGCCTCATTATTCTGATATAGTGCATCATCTTTAGATCCATCTAGTATGTTTGAGGTTCCCATCTTTTTGAATTTTGATGGCTGTTTAATGTGGTAGAAGGTACCACATTAATTACTCACAGGTATAACAGTTCTACAGAGGGGCATATTTTATTTTCAAAGAGCATCAGTTGAATACTGATCACTGCTCTGAAAAACAGGGAAAGAAAATGGCATTTTTCACTTTAATTTAAAAAATTAACAAAAATTGTGTTCCTTGTATTTTAATTTATTTTTACATTTTACTTTCTTTTTAAAATAATTTATTTAAGCACTGTGGTAACAAAAATTATATTTTATTTTGAATGTACCTTTTATAAATAAATTCTTTAATCACCATGACACAGTTAAAAATTGTTCATGATAGAACATACAATATACATTGTTCATACAATGTACAATACCCTTCACCAGTGCATATTTCCTGCCACCAATTTTCCCAATTTCCCTCCTGCCCGCTCCCCTTCCTGCCTTTGTAGCAGACATATTTCTTCTCTCTGCGAGAAGAATTTTAATGGACTAGCAAATTGGTGGGGAACCTCTAGCAACAAAGAATGTTAATAAAAATAGGGTTAATTGATGAATTTTTATTTTATATATTTAATAGACATGTGAGGTTCTACTCTGGCCATTCACTAGAGCAGAGCTTGTAGCAACTGGAGAAAATTGAATGGCATTGAGCTTGGTACTAACACAGAATGGGGAGAAGAAATAAAGATAAGAATAGAAATTGGCATGTTTATAGTTTGGTAATCTGAAGGAATACTTTTGCTTTAAAGGTGAACTAGGGTGACAAAAATTGGTTCTCAATGTTAGGCAGTCTTGTTAAATGTTTATCTCTTCACATGAAGAGAAATAAAGTGTCCCCCAATTGTATCCAATGTTCTATAGTCTTATGGATCTTTCCAGCAGTCTCTGAACATACCACTTACTTTAGCAAAACACCTGTATAGATAATTTTTAATTATTGTTAAAATGTATTCTGACTATATAAGTACTATCTATGTTTTAAATTCACATACAAAAATATCCCACTATAACTCATTGATTTATTAAATGTGTACTATTTCCCAAACTTTGTGTCTGACATCTGATTCTAGAAACCTTTAAATTGTGTGTGATTCCTCCACATTTCTACAAAGTGCTCAGCACATAAAAGGGCCAAAGTAAATTGTAGTTGTATTGGAAAAGAATAACTTTTACTTTAGGAGAGAAAAATCTATCCCACTGTATGTAATTCTTTTATTTTTATGTTTATAGTAGCAATTATATTGAGTCACTCTAATACAAAAAAAGACCTAATCAACTGTATTAATCTAAATTATCCTCTTATAATTATAACTCAGAAATAGACATGATCATCTTTGTCAAAATTCATGTTTGAATGTGTTTTGTTTTTGTTATTGCTGTGCCAGTGATTAAATCTAGGGTCTCATGCTCACAAAACTCACACTTTGCTGCTAAATCATACACCCAATTTCATAATGTGTGTTTTGGATCCAAAAAGTTTTACCATTTATTCTAGACATTGGAATGAACTGAGGGAGTAAGGCACACAATCGCACTAATGCGTAGTTGCTGACTTTTCCAGCATAGCAGCATCTGAAAATCTTCAATCTAGCTAATTATATGCAATGTAACCTGAACTATAAATTGAACCCAGCAATGAGACTATGACCGAGCATGTATCTGTAATGTTTATGAGCTATAAGGTCATTGCTGAAAATAGCAAGGAACATAGTTTTAATAGACTGCTGGCCTCAAAGGAAATTATTAATTAAATTTTATCTTCTCCCTGGCATGCTTCAGTGCCACCACTATGAGTCTTTAGACTCGGGGATACTACTCCTCAGTTAATAACTGGCCTTATCATAAGACTGGCAGTCATTGAATGTGCTCCTTTGTCTGACACCAATCATGAACTGCAGTGTGGGATGTCAAGATTTCTGCAAATGCCAATGCCATGCTTCACTGTACATCAGTACTGGGGTTGAGATCAAATGATAGGAAGTCCAAGAGTCAACTGCAGGCAGAGTAATACATTTTCTGGAAATGAGATGGGGGCACAGTCCTGTTACCAGCAACTATCCTCATCAATTCCTGTGAAATCTTCCAAACACCTAAAATCACTCTCACAGAAAAAAGAAAATGAGACTCAATTGTCATTTTGTTGATACTATCCAAATGAATATTATTTTTTAGTCTCAAGCTGAAGATACAGAGTCAGCTAGAAAAGCCAGAACTGAAATATCATTTCAAGCTACTTTCTTTGAGAGATTTCCCAAATGAATTGGCTTAGCCCACGAATCAAAAATGGCATGTTTTGCTGCTGTGGCTGTTTGTCGTTGTTTGCTGTGTGAGCCAGCTGTGTTCATCCTGCCCATCCTGGATCCCCACCTTCAATGATTTGTGATCAGCTGGCAGCTGTCCTGAAGACCCAAGGAGCATATTGGAACCCAGCCTATTTTCTGTAGATAGGCAACCCTGCCCCTCTAATGGGGATTTAAGCATCTTCCTTTCAGGGAAGACAGCAGGTAGAGTAGAAGGCACAAATGTGTTGACTCAATGCAATTTTCCAAATCATTACTTAAGCATGACATCTGTGGCCAAGCTCTGTATTTTAATGATGGGACTATTTACTTCAGCTTTATAAATTTGAGCTACTAACCCTTCTTATCTCTTCATACTCTTCTTTTCTATAGAAAACTTAGAGGACAGAAAATTTTGGAGTGAAGGTGCAATTTAGATGCCTTAACAGTGTCTGCCAGAGAAAGATGGTGCTATATGCTACTAAATGACCAAGAATGAGAAAGACACAGTCCCTCAGAGGAGAAATATAAAGCATTGGCATTAGCCATGACTACTTTTTCAGTCTTTGAGAATGCCGCATATTTTTAGTTGCTTGTTATGGATATTAGATTCACATCTTTATATGATTCAATGCCTGCATATTTTCCTGATTAGGAGAAATTTATTTTACAAAACCCTTCATAAACAATTTAATGTGAATTATGTTATGTAAATGTGTTATTTCCTCTCCCAACTTCCTGCCTATATCACCCAGAAAGGGAGACCTTCCCACTGGGAGGGATCTGTGGTTGGTAATTTAAGGGAGAGAGAGACTCAGCAAGGAAGACACAGCAGGAAGAGAGGAGACACTGAATGGAGGCAGAGGATGTAGAGAGACTGCATAGCTTAGAGGCCATGTAAGGAATATGCACATGGTGATTAGGGCCTTAATAAAGCTGGATGACTCCTGAAACTTCATCTGACTGCTGTACAGACCCACCAGGCCATAGGTGCTGCAGACATCAGGCTGGGCCGAAAAAGGCCTCACCATCCATCCACCCACCACCAGCACTTAATAATTAATCATTAATACAACATAAATGGACGAACTATATAGACACTTTGAGCAAGAGATTAAAGACTAATGTCAGTGGAGATATCAGTGAGCCCAACATAGTAATGTCCTCAGAAGTGCTCAAATCCTCAGCCTGAAGAAGAAAAGACATGGTTTTCACCTGGGACATGTTTCTGGTTATGTGAAGATCTCATAGGTATTCCAGTTCTTAAAAGTGAAAGGCATTTAGACACCCCTGGTATCTACCATCCTGCATTTGTTGAACTTCTAGAATCTGCCTGTTGAAGTGATCCTCAGTACTAGAAAGCTTAAATCTGAGAGCCATACATTCACTGCTAACAATGTTTTTATCAATATATTAGAACTAATTGAGGCACTTAGTGAATTAAAGTTTATCTGTTCTAACTCTTTGATAATACTTTCAGTGATGGACTACATGTACAATGATGTCCACAAAAGGCTATTTCTATAGCCAAGGTGTGAAATAGGCAGTCCAATGTAGCTTTTGTAATTACATTCTATGACGTTGACACAATGAAATGAGCTGCCAATGTATTTCCCAGGACTTATCCCCAATCTTAAGTGCTACACTGTATTAAATAAAACTATATCTTAATTATAATATGAAGGACATTTTTTATTTTTCTATTATACATAATCTTGTTATGTATAAAATATATAGCAATATATAGCAAAATATATTTAAGTATACAAAATATATGTCAAGTATACATCTAAGAATAACAAAAACAAAATGGTTTTGTACAGAACACAATACTGCTTACTGATTTTGAAAACAATATTTGTTGACAAGGCAGTTTTGGTCCGAACACTAAAGGAATTTTTGGGGTCCTTCCTGAATTTGGGTGATGGGTTCAGTGGATAATAACAGAGCAACACTCAGTAGTGGAGTAAATATGAATTCTATCTTTTTGAATGCTACAGTGATGTATTTAAACATGATTTTTATGTGTGAAAGACAGCCTATATCTGTTTACATGCAAGGCTAAAAACTTTTACTGCCTTATTAGCAAAAGCTTATCAGTACATACTGTTTGATTTATAAATTTCTTCACACAAATAATTCACAGGCCTTTATTGTGGGTTACAAATCTAAAAGATAAGTTCCAATTAAAAGACAGAGAGGAGTCCCTGAGCCAGAAGCTTTTCTGGGATCAAAAGGGCAAATTTTAACATCTCAAAGTTTTTACTCCCGGGCCCAGACGTTGGGTATCAATTTTGAAGTAAATTAAAAGATTAGCAAGTTGCCAGTTATTCCTATGAAGGGTCCCTTCATCTGAGGGAACAAACTTTTTAAAGATACTGGACATCTTTTCAATGACTATCTTCACTTTGAGTATTACAGAGTTATTTTTTTTTAATTTTTATTGTGATTGAAGTTCATTACACAGAATTATTTACAGTACATAGTGACAATGAGTGAAGGGCATTCCCACCACCAATATTGTCCTCCCTCCACTCCTGTTCCCAGCATGTCTCCCATATCTCCCTCCCTCCTTTGCTCTCCCCCTCGCCCCCCACAGATATTTTTATCTTTCTCTTGATGCTGAGTATTCCAGGTAAAGGGCTTTTTAATCAAATGTAGCCATATTTGCCTGTATTGAGTCTTTCATCTGGAGATAAATGTTCAAATATATGCATACTTAGAACAGAAGAAAAATTCATACTTAGGCCAAATAAATGTTTGCATCTATCAATAAGTTAAGATTGAGAAATACAACCCTCACTTACTAGGTGAGTGATCTCACTTTTGAGATCTGGTCTCATTTAGCCATGCTAGGTCCACTCCACAGTGTGCCTACTGATTTTAATTTCTCCTAAACCAGGGGTCTCAAACTCAATTTACCTGGGGGCCACAGGAGGCAAAGTCGGGGTGATTCTTGAGTGTAAAGTAAGTAGTAAGCCTTGAACATTGGAGGTTGTGACCCAAACAACTAAAACAAAACAAAACAAAAAAGATTCCTCTAGGGCAGGGCCACAAAATGTTGTACGGAGGGCCGCAAACAGCCCACATGCCGCGAGTTTGAGACCCCAAACCATGGTAGTGTCAATTTGTAAATTTAGATAATCTTATATAGCTATATATAATACCACTAAGTTATACATTTAAATTGACGTTTTAGCTATCTTAAGTGTATGATTGAGTAGCATTAGTTATATTCACAATGCTGTAAAAAAAACTATCTCCACTATTTCCCAAAACTTTTATCATCCCAAACTCTGTGCCCAATAAGTAATTTTTCATAAATTTTCTTTCTCTTGTCACTAGTAACTATCTCATCTACTTAATGTACCCTATTATCTTTTTTTGTCACTAAGAACTTGCCTGTCCAAAGTCTTCAAGTGAGTGAAGAAATATAACTGTCCCTTTTTGTCTGACTTCCTTCAGTTGGCATAATGTTTTTAAGGTGTATCTATTTTCTAACATATCAGATAGGTATTTCTTTTATGACTGAATTATATTCACTTTGTTTTTTCTTTCATTAATTGATGACCACATGAGTGTTGTCCACCTCATGACTATAAGAGTTATGCAGCATGTAGAGAAATGTCAGTTTTTACTTTCTGTTCTTCAGGAACAAAATGCTTAATGGAATTGTGTCATCTTTATCATATAAGAATATACAGGATTCTGAGCACTGTTTCCTGAAGAAACAGAAAATTTTCTGAAGAGACAGATATTTTTCCCCTTTGTTAGTGTTGTTTATTTTATAGGGCCATAATTTATGCTACTTTTTCTTTTATTAGTTAATTTAAAGAAAATACCTCACAGTTAATATAGTTGATTCTTTATTTTTATTTTCCTTGCCTAATTACTCTAACTAGATTTTGAATACTATGACAGAGTGATAGAAAAGATATATTAGTCTTATTCCTAATTTTAGGGATTAGACTTTCAGTCTTTTATGGTTGAGTGTAATGTTAAACATTTTAAAATATATGCTATTTATCATGTTAAGGAAATGTTTTCTTTTATTCCTAGCTAATGGTTATTTTATTATGAAAGTGTATTAGATTTTTTCTAGTATATTTTATATCAGCTGATTATAGTGTATTTTTACCTTAATTTCTTAAGATTGAGGTGTATATTGATTGTGTGCTATATTGTTATCATGCCATCCTTACAATAATAAAATATATTTTGTTTTTCAGGTTGCTATATTTCCAATTATTTTTTAATATTTTACTGTGAATATTTTCAACAATATTCAGAGTAATTTTGGCTTGTAGTCTCATTTTTCTTTTTTTTTTCTTTCCTACCCTGTAGTCTCATTTTTCTAATGTTATTTATTGACTTTGTTATTACAGCTATGTTGGTGTCACAGAATGAGTAAGAAAGTACTTCATTTTCTTTTGTGTTTTTAAAAACAATTTGAAGTCCCAGAGAAGAACTGATTTTAATCATTCTTTCAAGTTCTGGTAAAACTCACTACCACAGATCTCTGATACTGGGTTTTTCTTTTAGAAATTTTTACTTTGGAAATTATTTTTGGATTTTGACTACTAACTCAATTTTCTTACTATTTAGAGGTCTAATCTGATTCTTAAGTCAATTTTGGGTACCTGTGTATTTCTAGGGGTATATTTTTGTTTTATCTAGTTTATCAATTTGTTGGTGTAGAGTTATGCATAATTCATTTTATTTCTGTAAAGTTGGAAGTACTGTCATATTATTTATATCACTTAATATTAGAAAATCTTTATTTGATTTTCACTAAATTCTACCCAAGAAACTTCACAATTTGGTCTTAGGTATCAAACTACTTTCTTAATTTAGTTTAAGATAAAAATTTACTGCTAGGCAGCCTGGTGGGGGGTAAAGAAAAGGGGTATATAGAATGCATGGTAGGAACGAGTGAAGGGAGGACAACAATTGTAGTGGAAAAAGCCCCTGATTCAATGCCACTATGTGCCTAAAATATTATTGTGAAAGATTTGTAATCCACTTTGGTCAAAATAAAAATTATAAATTAAAAAATTTACCTCTAGGGTCAGCTCAGTGGTCTTTGCACAACAAGCTTTGCATTCAGAAGTTCTCTGTTAAATTCATATATCACAAAGTCCTTTAGACACCTCTGGAATTGTCCCCTGAGCTACAAAATGATTTTTAAAAATAAATTTTATAGTATTGTTGTTTGTGATATTAATTACCATAATTGCTGCCATTTATCATTTTTCATATACCAGATACCATGTCTGAAGTATTTAAATTGCTCACTGAGTCAGAGCATGAAAAAATTCTATAAACTCAAGACAGGGATCATTTTTGTCTGGTAATATGAGTCCACAGAATCCACTGGGCCTCCAAAATATTATTTTTGCTCTCATACTTCTACTGTATTAAGGTATTTTATATCCTTTTGTGACTGATAATAATCATCGCCACTGGGCATCACAGAGCTGTCATGTTTTGATGAAAGAGGAATGGGAGATGGTGGGATCTTTGGAGGAATAGAGAGGAAGTATGGAAGCAGGTTGTTACAGGTGGCACTAAACAGATAATCTGGACAAATTCATATTTTTTAAAATATAGAGCAATAAAATTTGCCCCTGCAGCTAAGAGAAACTGATGAAAGGATCAGTGTTGAAATATCTGTCTGAAACCCAATTGTGAATAACTTTGTAATTTCACAATGACTAAATAATAAAAAAATACATAAATTTGAATGTTTAAAAATTGGCCTCTGAAATGACTTCATTAAAAACAGAATTTTCACAAATGCGTTTTTTATTTTTTTTTCTTTTAAACTTCCTTTTCTTACTGTTTATTTATATTTTTATTTTCTTTTTAATAACTTTTACTTATCAGACACTATATTAAATAAACAATACATTTTCTTTAAATAATTTTTTTAAATTGGTCTCTGTAGTTAAGGTATCATGATGACTAATGAAAAAATACATAATAAATGTTTAAAAATCAGCTTCTTGTAATTAAGCTATGACAAAACTGGAGCAATGTAAAGGCAGAAAAGACATTCTTCCTTAGAATGCTGTTAATTTTGCTCTAAATTAAATATGAAATAAACTGTTAGGAGCAAATTGAAATATAAAGGAAAAGGAGGACAAACACTAATTCAGGGAAATAACTTAAAGGAACTGAGGTGTATGCCTGATATTGCATGTCCCCCTCTACCCCTTGCATGGTCCTGCAGTACCCCGGTACCACCAACCTTGAACACTGCATGACTGGGCCCTGACACAGTATTATGGGGTGTGGCCTGCAGAACCACTGCTGCGGAGCACTCCCCCATGGAAGGAACAAACTTTGATTACTTTGGATTTATGTGTGTCATTTCATTCACTTGCTCTGTATTCTTTTAAATAGGTCCTATTTTATGGTTCTGATGCAATTGCTCATCCAAGGGAAAACGTGTTGTCTCCCTTCATTCATCAAATACTAAAAGGGGAGTAGTAATACATAAGGATATTTTCAGTGCTTTCACTCAAATCTGAATCTTGCAAACCAGTGTGAAAGAGCATGGAGCCTGGCTCTGCTTTGTGAAGACTTTTTGAAAGATGAAACGAGAAAAGGCACCACAGAAGGCGCTCCTAGAACACAAAAGATAGTACACAACATGGTCCTTGCTCGGAATCCATCCTACATTCAAGACACTCTTCACTGATGGGAAAATACTATTTAATTCTTTGTGCTGAATTAAAATTCCATCAGAGGGAAGCAATGCATTTCTTTTCGGGAGGTTTGTAATGGAAAATGTGTTGCTGCATTAAATTTATCCTTACTACCACTAGGGTCCTTTATATGTTAACACAATTTTAAAATAAAACAAAACACTGTAATGTAAAAGTACATTTTCCACATAAGAATTCATGTGTAATGCATACTAAGTGCACCTGTAACTTCTAATACCTCCAGGAAATATCCTTTTTAAACCATAGGTCTTTCTCAAAATTTACATTCCATTGAGTTCTAGTGAAATCTGAATATGCTTCTAGCTATTAAATTCTTGAATAATTAATGTAAAAATGATTGGCATTCCAAAATAGGTCTCAAAGAAGAAAACTCAGTAGCACCTAATTCACAAGGGATCCATTGTGTTCAGTGATCAGAAGCTGAGACCTTATCATCCGTCTCCAGGTTGTCAAACCAGTTAACAAAGCCTTTGAAATGTCTGTACTGGTGCTGAGCAATGAATCAAAGAGACATTTTATTGCTCCTTCTGTAATCTTGGCCATTGATGATGGTCAGACCATGGGATTAGACCTGCCTCTAGAATTCTGGCTCCGGGAGCTTTAAACTGAGATCTCGTGATATTCTTGAATGTTTTTCTTCCACTTCTTCCATCTATGTATTTCATAACAATTCAGTCAGAGTAAAACCTTGGTTTGGTTTCTGCTCACTTGAATTATCCTTTGCACAACAGGAAAAGTCATGTACAGCTTTTCAAAATGCGAAGACGAGAGTCCTATGGAAACTTTGTCACTCATCATGCAAAAATAAACTCTGATTTTGCTTTATAAAGAAAGCCACTGTCCATATAGGATGTTTTTTTGGAGAAGGAAAACAGAATCTTTTGGAGAAGGGAAATAGATTTCTCTAAATTAGGCTAAATTTGCTGGAAACCAAAAGCCCCTGGCCAAGGCTTCAGCTTCATCCCCAGATGCAGATGCCTGTGAGTCTGGCCTTGACTGATGTCTCATCCTGACACCAACTCAAGTCCCAGCTCAAATGTCGCTTCCTTTGTGATGTTATACTCCACTCAACAGTTTACTTGCTCCCTCTTCTCTGACCCACTGCCCTTGACATTTCTCCCTCGCTATGATAGTTCATTATCAAAAATTTGTCAATACAGATAAGCAGTAAGAAAGTAAACTTTTCTGACAATATTTTGATATATAATTTTCCATTTAATTATACTAAGTTTATATATACTAAGTTTAATATACTAAGAATTTTTCTAAAATTCTAAAATAAAGATATATTTATATGTATATATACATATACTATAATGTTTAAAATATTTTTACTTAATAGAATATTGTGAACAATTTCACCTTCTTAAGAATTCTTCTCAGCCCAGAGCAATAGCACAATGATAGGGTGTTTGCCTTGCGTGCATCCCACCTGGGATGTACTTAGGTTAGATCCCAAGAATTCTTATGGTCCCTTGAGCTTGGGAGGGATTTCTGAGAGCAGTGCTAGGAGAAACTCATGAGCTCCGCTAGGTGTTGCAAAAAAGAAAGAAAAGAAAGAGAAAGAAAGAAGAAAGAGAAAGAATTCTTAATTGCTTTTTATGTCTGATATGTATTTATTATTTTATAGTTGGAAATGTTTGTTATTTATATAGTTGATGTCTGATATTTACTTGTATAAATAATTGTGATAACACAGAGCCAATAGAGATGAGGGCTGGAAGGTCTGACCCTCAATATGAAGCTTACCACAGAGTGATGCGTGCAGTTAGAGAAATAACTACACTGACAACTACCATAGAAATGATAGTGAGTAGGGAAATAGAATGTCTGTCTGGCAAGGAAAGGAGTGGGGGAGGAGTGAAATGGAGGGCATTGGTGGTGGGGATGTTGCACTGGTAAAGGGAAGGTTTCTTTTTTATATAACTAAAACCCAACTGCAAACATACTTGTAATCATGATGCTTAAAGATATTTATAAAACAAAAATAATTGTGGTATTTTTTATTTTATTTTAACCACTGTTCTTTACAATTTTGCTATATTTCATTTTATGCATACAACAACCCAATATCAGCCCCTCCACTAGAGTGCCTGTTGCCTATCAACATTCTCAAAAGCCCATTCTCTCTCCCTTCCCTTCCTACCTATGTCACCATCTTTGCCCCATTCTCCATGTCTCACTGTCCTCAAACTTAAGTCTATAGATCAGTTTTTAGATTCTTAAATTGATTTTTGGTCACTTGTTCCCTTACTATAGATTTTTATATTTCATACATGAGAGTAGAATTTGTCTATTTGTCTCCCTTCTTCTGGCTGACTTCACTCAACATTATACCCTCCAAATTTATTGATGACAAATTGCACGATTTAATCTTTTCTAATAACCAAGTAATATGTGCCATAAGTGTACCATTTTCCTTTATCCACTCATCTGTTCTTAAATATTTGGGATGTTTCCAGATTTTGACTATTGTGAATAGTGCTGCAGTTAACATAGGAGTATAAATGTCTTTTCCATATTGAGTTTTTTGACCCATGGATAGAAGTGAGATTGCTGGGTCAGTTCTTAAATTTTTGGGATGCTTCCTTATTGTTTTCCAAAATGGTTATATCAGTCAGCATTTCCACATCAGAGATTGATACTTACTTTCTCCACAACATCCATGACAGCACTGGATTTTGATTTTTGTGTTATGCACCAGTCTCAGTAGTGTGAGATATCTCATTGCTATTTTGATTTCACTTCCCTAATAATCAATGATGCAGAATCTTCTTTTCACATAGATCAGTGATGTGGAATCCTTTTTCACTTACCTATGACAATATGGATATCATCTTTAAAGAAGTTTATATTCACCTCTTCCCACTTTTTTGATAGGATTGACTGGTAAGCCTTAGGTAACCACTAATTTATGTGTTTTTTTAAATTGAACCTTTGTCAGAAGAGTGGTGGTCAAATTTTCCCAGTTTATCAAGTGTCTTTTTTATTCTACTCATCACTTCTCTTGCAATGCAGAAGTTAAATTTGAGTAGCTCTATTTTTACTTTTGTTTTTGTTTGGTCAACAGTATTGAATCATTGAAGATATCTTTGAATCTAGTATCATGAATGGCTCTGCTTATGTCTTCATATATATAAATTATGAATTGAGGTCTTATATCCATGTCTTTAATCCACTTTGAATTAACTTTTGTTCAGAGGATATAAAGGATGAATATTAGCAGAACTGGAGGAAAAGACCTGATTTGGAGTCTTTGATGTTAGGGAGGTGCTTGGTGTGAAGTGACTCATGGCAGTAATGGCAGTGAAGAGGAAGGAATGAAGTGTTTAATTCCCCAAAACATTTAGTTTCATTGGCAGCCACAAATTTAGAACTTTTTTTATTGGTTTCAAGATCACGTTGAGTGATGCTCAGGGCTTGCTCCTTACTTTGTGCTGAGAGATTACTCTGAGAGGTTCTGGGAGGACCATATGTGGTACCAGAAATTAAGCTCAGGTCAACTGCATGCAAGACAAAGTGCCTATCCACAAGTGTTGTTTCTAGTCCTTAGAATAAGTTCCTTTTTAAACTGCTCCATTTCTCAGGACAGAGCAATAGTACAGCAGGTAGGGCATTTGCTTTGCATGTGGCTAACTGAGTTTCAATTTCCCAGTACAACATATGGTCCATTAAACACAGCCAGGAGTGATCCCTGAGTATATATATAGCTAGGAGTAAGTCCAAGCACTCCTGGGTGTAACCGAAAAACAAAAACAAAACGAGAAAACTGCTATACTTGCCAGTCTTTCAAATAGAAACGTCCGATATGCCTCTCTACTAGACTATTTCTCTCTGTGGCACAATAGGGATTCATTGTTACATCGTAATTTATTGGTGATCAGCCCTATTTCAAATGCCTGGTGACAAGCATCAGCAATATCTTGACTCAGTAGAATTCTTCTGTGCTACAAAAAAAGGATACTATGTAAGAAGGATGCTCTAAGGAACAGGAGCTACATCAAAAATTAGAAATGTCCTTAGGAACATGATGCCAGAAAAGTTTCTGGCATCACCAATTAATGCAAGCAAAATTCAAATGAAGTGAAATGTGCTTATAATAGAAAAGCCCGAGTTCTTAGATTTCTTAAATAGGTATTATACTGAGGGTTAAATTTCAGATTAAACTTTGTGACAGTTACAGAGTCTCAAATATGGGGTTTGTGTTTGCCTCTTCCCTAACCTAAATTTAGTGACATTGACCTAGCAAGTAGAAACTCAAGAACTTGCCTAAGATAATTTGTGTTCTAAACTTCCATTATCCTTTCTCAAAAATGGAAACAGAGAACTTATCTCACATTTTGCTTATGTGTTTTAATGACAGCATTTGGGTAAAGAACATGAATTGAAAATTGCTATAATAACTACTCTTGTTGGCCAGAGATAGCACCAAGAGCTGAAGTATTCAGGGGTCTCAAACTCAATTTACCTGGTGGCCACAGGAGGCAAAGTCAGGGTGATCCTTGAGTGCAAAGTCAGTAGTAAGCCTGAACATTGGGGGGTGTGACCCAAACAACTAAAACAAAACAAAACATAAAAAGATTCCTCTAGGGCAGGGCCACAAAATGTACGGAGGGCTACAAACAGCCCTCGGGCTGGGAGTTTGAGATCCCTGATTGCATGAGTGAGGTCCAGGCTTAATCCCTGGTACCACATGGTCCCTGAGCACTGCCATGCTGAGGACTATCAGATTTAGCATAAAGTTCCCTCCTCCTAATAGTTAAAACTTATTCAAATAAATTGTGTTTTCCATCTAAATTTCAGTTCAATGTCAACTTGGCTATTCTGAGCTGCCCAATGCTCCTGTCTGCCTAAAACTACTCCTCCTTCCTTCCTTCCTTCCTTCCTTCCTTCCTTCCTTCCTTCCTTCCTTCCTTCCTTCCTTCCTTCCTTCCTTCATGCTGCCTATTGAGGTGTTTATTCAGAGTTCTTGGGGTGGGCTCTTGGAAGGATCTCCTAAAATGGTTGTTCCTCTAGTCAAATGTTAATTTAGAGAGGAATTTTTGTCCTATTCTTTCCACATATGTTATTAAACCTTAAAAGAATAAAATGAGTTTCCTTTTTGAAGTGAAATTTGATTGCTTCTTCATCAGTGAGAAAATAAATCGACTACTAAAGAAGTGGCAGTACAACTTCTCTTGAGAAGACATTCTTCTTGCACAGAGAGTCACCTAGGTCAGAAGGAAAATGCAGGCTTTTCCAGAGTGTCTGTTGTCTGATTTTCTTTTTCTACATTGGTGACTTCCTAATACTTGTTTAAAGATCATCTGAAGTATCATCATCTTAATTCTTCGATAACCAGATTACTAGACCTTAAGAGGCTAGTAATATCTGGCCAGTGGCTAATCTAGACACTTTCCAAGGTGACCCACTATAAGACATGAGAAATGGTGATATATAAGTCATTATTTGAGAGAGATTGACTTATAATCTTTCTGATGGCTATTTAGGAGAACTAAGGTTGTTTTATTAGGAATATTCCAAGTATTCCCTGTGGTCAGAAGTCTGACTTAACTTATTTTATCTATAAATCAAAAGAAAACCAAATTTTATAACTAGTGCATACTGTAATGGCAGAATCTGTAAGTACAAAAAGTAAGTGCAACACACTAATGAAGAGTGATGGTCATCATACTTTCAACTTGGACACCATTCAACTATGTCTTGTGATTCAGAGAAGTACAGATGTCATCAATGATAAGTCAGATTCACCATAAAGAATTTTCAGTCATTTCTGATTATGTCAAGGTTATGTGCCTGTTTGCTCTGACTTCTCTTTGAATTCAGGTCTTACTTTAAAGTTCATAAGAATAAAGAGAAGAGAGTACCTTACCTTTTTCCTTGAATTCAATAGCCCTTCTTTTGGAACTTTCTTTAGCAGTGTTAATAATTCCAAAAATTATTTTGGTACTATGAGAATACATATGATGTATGTGGGGTTTCTTCAGTTCATCCTCATAACAGAATGTGAAACATTTGGTTATCAAAAAAGAACTATGATTTTTTATTTGATAAATGTAAACATGACTAGGCTAAATACAGTTATTATTTGTAACTATGTATCTGGGAAACCATTTAAAAGTTAATACTAATTTTTAAAACACAGAAAACACCCCTCACCTATCTGGAATTTAATAAAGATGATAAATTCATTATGAAATTCACTATATTCACTTTTGACAGAATCTACTTAGTCCCTCCAAAACTCCAGTTTACATCTATGTGTTGTCTACCATGAATTTAATTAATCCTGGTCTCATTACTGTATCTGAGAAGAATGAAATTCTTAATTTTAGCACAGTAAAATATGATTAAATAAAGTATTAATACTGTATTAGTAGCTATAATAGTCTAACAGGATGGTTTAGATAAACCAGAGCAGCCAAAATATATATGGTTATATAAATGAATGTGTATACATATATGAATTTGAGGTAGACTTGAGAGTATTTTTGAGGGAAGTAACTGATCCAGACATACATCTTTCGCAAGCTGAGTTGATCAACTCTTTATATTAAAGATCTTCTGCTATCTTAATCTTAGCAGACACATGACGGTCTAAAACCTGTGACCTCTGCAATGAACTTATAACTAAATGAAGCAACATAATGGAGGATAATGAACTCAATTTTTCAAAAGTTCTTTTGTCACCTGACCTGTCACCCTTAGCACAGTCACAGCCCCTGCCCCCCACACAGCAGGTTATTTCTGTCTCCCTGTCTACACTTCTTTTAGATCGGAGGGCCCTCTTACCAATCCTATAAAGCTTACTTTGTTTGTCCTTCAAGTCCCAGCATCTTCAGTCTTCATGGAGCTGATTGTCATTCTGTGCATCCTAACTCTTTGTATATTCTCTTCTCTGTGAAGTCTTTTAAAAATCATTAAAATGATTTAAAGTCATTATTGGAGAAAAGGACCTCTATCTTCTGTATATGAATCTGTATCTGCAGTCCTTAGGATTTCTGCCATATAATAGATGTTTATAAAGTACTATTTCCACAGAACTGTGAAGACAATATTATTGCAGCATCAGTGTGTGGGATTAGTGGGTGGTTTTCCACTTGGTCCTGTCACCTCCTCAGGTGCTGGATTTTAACCAGCATTACTGATCACTGCATGGTCAAAACATTCTTACTGCTCTAATTTATTCTCCTTTGCAAAAAATAAAAGTGAGAGAGAGGGTGAAAAGAAATCAGCTGGCAATTAAACAGACTTTCCTTTTTCTATCCCAGTTCTGGGGAAGCTCTTGCAATGTGTTCTCAGATGCGACGCATTTTGTGCACTAGAACCATTTTCTTTCCTGCCTGTTTGCTTGATTCTGAGCAGCTCAAGAGCAAAAGCACTTTGGCTGTCATGACAAGGGCATGACTCCAGAGTTGAAGTCTGATGTTTTAAGTGTGCTTTGGTTCCGGTTGTATTGATTTCTCCCCCTCTGCTTTGTTCTGGCCAAGTGCTCCAGGCAGAAATCTCATAGAACAGACTCAAGAGCTGCTCCTGGAGCCAGGAGAGTCATGGGTCATTGCTCTGATATGTGGGGAGCATTAGCCAAATGGCAGAGGCTCAGCTAAGGGGACTCTAAGTGTCTGCAATCATATGTTGGCATTCTTCTGCACATGAGACTTATTACCTGCCCACCACGCACACTACAGGCCTGAATTTGGCCTGGCGTGCCAACGGTGCTGGTCACACAGGCCTTTCTGATTCCTCTGGTCCTGAACCACAGCAATAACACTGTATTGTGGTCCCTGTTTTGATGTCTGTTCCCTCTAACAGTTTCTGAACCCTAAGAATTGGGCCTCCTACATCTACTCATTCATTCCAATCACAGATTTTAAGCACATGCTCTAAGTTCTCATTCTGGATAGATAGAGATGAATAAAATGAATTCCACTGGAATCATGTCCAAAATCTTTAGTTAGTTGTTACTGTAAGTAGTAACAGATCTTAAAAAACTGGTAACAAATGATCAAACCTGAGATCCGATTTACAGAACTGTGCTCATTAAGAGGGGACGACGGACATGGGAAGAGGATCCTAAAACAATGATTAAGGAAACCCTGAACACTGGTAAAGGATGTGGTGTTGGAATATTATATGCATGAAATCTTATTATTAAAGTATTGTAATCTATGATACTTTAGGTATCTAAAAAAAAACAGATTTTAGAATGCTTGGTTATTTAACGCATTTCTATGACCCAAAATATTTAGCAAAGCTCCAAGAAGTTCTGCATATTTGTTCAGTGCTAATTATAGTCCTGGTGTTACTTTGAGTGGTTAGTATTCATTATCTTATTAAAAACTTCACAATCACTATGCACAGAGTCATCATATCATTGATACCTCATGGTTCAAAATTGATATTGTCTCCTTAAAATGCTGCAGTAAACTCTTCTTGTGTTTTAGCCAACACATTTAGCAGATCATTTTTCTTTAATTTTTTATCCATTCAAGGAATTCTCCCGAGGGCTTACAGTATAAAATCATACTATTCAGTTATGGTTAAGTGGATATTTGAAGTCATATCTGCTTAAGAAAGAGCCCATAAGCCTTTGTAAGGTGAGGGCCAGGGGGATGTGGATTAGGTCATTGACTTGCAAATCTTAGATCACAGATAGATTGGAAATGCTAGGCTGGTGAGCTCCTCTCCCCAACTTCTCTGCTATGATACTATCTGCTCTTTGCAGGGGTCACAGTGCAGTTTTCTGGCTGACAATAGCTGTGTTTATAATAACTTTTGTGTTTCTTTTCCTGTGGTTGTGTGTATTAGGGGAGTTTGAGGGGACAGTGATCACCCAACTGTGCTTAGGACTTACTCTTGGCTCTGCACTCAGGGAATCATTTCTGGCAGGCTCAGAGGATCAAAGACAGGTCAGTTTTCATGTGAAAGGCAAGTGCCCTGCCTGCTGTGATGTCTTTGGACCCTTTGATCTTAGAGTGATGCTCAACTTTTTTTCTCCCTTACCAAGCCAAGAAATACTGTAAGCATTAGCAAGTATGTGTCTAACATTCATTCCAAACCCAGTATCAAACAAGAAGCTTTAAAGACTTGTTCTCATTGCTATGATGATTCTTTCTCAGTTTATAAAAGGGAAAATTGAGGTGGTGAGAAAAATGGAATGTGAGAAAAATTTGAATCTGGGAATCTGACTGCAAAGCTCAGATTCATAGTTACTACTTAACTATTGCTTAAATATTACTCTAGTCCACGTGGCATATTTCAGCAGGACTTCTCCAAAAGCTAATGGTGAGGAATGGAAGCTTGAAGGTCTCACCTACCCAATGGTGGGTCAAATGTGTCACTCATCCACTGAATCACAGCAATGTTACAGATGATGTTAAGTCCAGCACAAGATCTGTGATTCTCCAGGTCCTAGGTCTCTGCTTCCTTTAATGTGAATTCCTGGTTAACTATATCCCATATACTAATTGTCTCTTATCTTTCTTTACTTGCTGTCTTTTCTATCTAGACTGTCAGTTGCTGGACATCTGAGAGTTCATTTCATTCCATTTGGTAGCGCTCTGACTCTTTGGGAGCCACACAGGCTCTTAATAACTGCTTCTTGTCTGCTTAAGGAGATGTAGGAGCACAGATTGGCCTCTAGAGATGAAGAAACCCAGTTTTACAGTTTTTAGATATGAGACCTAGTAAAACTTATATAAATTTTACATATTTTATTTACAAAATAGGAATGAAAACCATACCTTATAGTTTTGGTTAGATTATTTTGAGAATACAGAGAAAACACTTGGCATAGTTCCTGACACATAATAAGCACTCAATAAATAGTAATTATTATTGCAGAAGAACTACATTCATGGTATGTTTGTATGTGTTGCATACTACAGAGCTCAACGCTTTGTATCCAGTTATCTTCTTTAATTTTTCCATAATATAAAAAATTATTGTCAACTTCAAAAACCTATCTTTTCTGAAGTTATTTAAGAGCACCACTGTATTCACTGTTTTCAGTCATGGTCTAGGCAGGCAGCTATGATAATATATAATATCTTACTGGAATTTTATAAAAATGTAGGCATAACAGTAATTATTGAAATGCAAAATCACTAGAGTTGACCAATATACCACTACATATAAATTGGAGTGGATTCGAGATAAGCATGACTCCATTACTCCCATTCATTTTCCCTCTCAAATGAGAGACTTAAGGGAGTTAGAAGCAACAAATTTGTTGCCATATAAAGCATCCTACATGTACACATCCTAGTTTTGTCTGTGTACTATATATAATATTAATTTTTTTTGGTTTGTGGGTTGGTTTTTTTTTTCTTTTTTGGTTTTTGGGCTACACCCAGCAGCACTCAGGGGTTCCTCCTGACTCTTCTCTCAGAAGTCTCTCCTGGCAGGCTCTATGGCATGACAGGAATCAAACCACCATCCTTCCTGGATCAGGTGTGTGCAAGGCAAACACGTTACCACTGTGCTATTGCTCCAGCCTACAGCATTAAATTTTTAAGACCCCAAATGCTTTCAGGAATAAAAGCTCTGGGCTAGTATTAGCCATAGGTTATTCTAAATTCCTATCAGCATACTCTACAGAGGAAGTAGTGCAAGAAATCCTTGCCTCATAATGTGTGTTCATCTACGTATATGTATGGTGTCTTAATGACAAATTATAAGCTAAGAGTTTTCTAGTTGTACTCTGGAAAACATGTCTAGTTGGTGATAAGGGAACAGAGGATTATTTGGGCAATGAAATGACTACTACATTGCTGCAATGGTAGCAAACAGTTAATGTGCATTTGTCCAAACCCATAGAATATTTACTGTTGTATATAGTGAACGCTAATATTAATAATGGACTTTGATAGTGATGTGTCAGTGTAGGTTTCTTTGTTATAACAAATGCATCACTTAGGTGAGGATATTGACTATGGGGGCAAGGATAACTCAAGTCTGGGTGTGTGTGAGAAATAGGAAATTCTTGTTTCTTTTTAATTTTTTTAAACTTCTCTTTTAAAAGTTTATGAAAAAAGACAGGAAACCTATGTAATTAAACAAACATTTATTGATAGTTTGCTCCAATAGTTTGCTTCTATAGGGTGAATTTAGGGAACATTAAAACAATTAGTGCATGTGAGAAAAATGAGCACATCCTCAGTGAACTAACATTTAGGAAACTATACCATAAACCCAAACAGAAATTATAGAACATATAGTAAAGGTTGCATGAGTTGCATGAAGTGACATACAAAGCATGCTGTGAGTAGAAAGGAGAGACCACAACTCATTGGGAGAGGGAGGTAGAATAGGGGAGGCTCTTGGGGGGAAATGACAGGGTCTTAGACAGGTAGAATAAGCAAGATCTTCGAGTAGATAGTGTTTTCCAAGTCCATGGGCAAATGGAATGTGGGAGCAAATTTTTTGTAAAATAGATATAATTCTGTGGCTGATTTGCTGGTAGAAATATGTCATTGATATGCTTTTTTTAAGTCATTTTTTGTTCTCTGCAAGTCCTCTTTCCTGGAGTAGTATGAAATTGTAATGTTTGTAAGGCTTACAGTAATCTTAGGGTAAAAAGTGAAGTCAAAGGGACATATATTACGTTATACATGGTTTTACGAACATCTGATCACATCAGAAAAATTTTCTGGAAGGCCACTTCTAAAAAGCAGTATTATCCTGGTTGTGTGACTTTCTAAAACAATACAATAGTAAGAGAAAAGAAAATGACATCAATGTGGAGATAATAATGAATTTACATCGCAAGCTTTATTGCCTTACTGAAGCTGCTGCAGATGAAACAAGTTGGAAGCTTCTAAACTTAACTCTGCCACTGCCTAGAAGTTTCTAATTAAAATTTTTCAAATAAACACAATAAGTTTTGACAGATAAAAGAGAAGATGGTTTAAGAAAAAGAATGATAAGATTGCATTTTAAAAGCATTGGACCTTAATTCCACTTGGATGTAAGAGAAAGTAAAGATAGAAGCAGACAAACGAAGTCAGAGAGTCAAAATTAGACTTTAGTCCTTCAAAATTTCACTTATAATTGTAATTTGTGACACAAATCTTTCTGTTGCTTAAAATCCTGTGAAATGATTATCTTTCTCAAAGTGATGCTCAATAGTTCCCTTGAGGAACTCTGTCCACCTTTTTTTCATTCAATAAGCATTTGAGTGCAATAAAAAAAATTGGTGCTTGAATGGATGCTAGGGAATCAGGTAAAACAATACTATACAAGGTCTTTTACCTTTCATGAAACCATCTTAGTGCAAAACCAACTAGTTAGCTAATTGCTAATAAAACAAAAAACTTAAGTGATGATTGTATCATATTGCTCTTTTTAATTTGCTAAAAATACCCTTAGATACAGTATTGTTTAGTTCATCCTCTTGACAAATCTTTGAGAGGAGGTATTGGTACCATCTAACCAAGGGGAAACTTAAATTCAAAGGGTAAGTTTCTAGCCTCAAAATTGAAAGCTGACTGGTGGCAGAAGGGGGACTTGATCCCTGTTTCACTTAACTGATCAGTTAGTCAGGATGTTTCTTTGATTGCTTCCAAGAACAGTCTTTTCAAATTTAGGTCATGTGCCCATGTGACTCATGCTTAGATGAATAGTTCCAGAATGTGCCAACATCACTGGTGATAATATTGAGCAGTGGTATAAAAAAACCTATGCTGTGGACAAAATAAATAAGGAAATAGGATATAAGTGCCAAGTTCTTTGGACAGTTCTTGTTTAGTTATGACTAGGGATCCCATATCCTTCTTTAGTCAGTTTCATTTGGACATTGTTATGCCTGTGTCTGCTCAGGCACTTACTCTATTAATGTAAAGGTTTCGTTTTAACTTATACATTGGAATAAGTGGCTGAGGGTTTCTGTAGGTATCTTTACCTTCAGAAGTTAAGGTATGAAGTCATAGAAAAGGGTTCACAATTGGGTACAGATCAAATTATATTGATTTCCAGAACTTCCCAAGATTGCTTGCACAGGGGTCAAAATTTGTGGTTTTCAAAGACAAGTGCATAGGTGCTCAGAGGCTATTGATATAATGTCAGTGTTATTTGAGTTACCAAAATGACTTCAACATTCTTTTCTCCATATCACGTATATATCTAGACACTAAAATTCTGAGAGTAGAGCTATGTGATCTGTTTATAAGAGAAACAATTATCCACCTGTGCTTTCCAGCCATCTCTGCAGCTCTAAAAGCAATGTCCTACTCAAGATCACCTCAATTTTTGAGGTGCTTTGATATTTTCTCAATCTTCTTTTCTTCCCTTTGAACCCCAATGGTGCTTTGTACTCTCTGCTGGCATGTGTCTCTTCTATTTTATGTCCCTGTGATAGTCAAGCCATTATTACATAAGTCCCACTCGACAGGCAGTTCTGTCTTTAACATTGATGCCAATACAATGCAATTTGTGTTAATGAAACTACATTCAAGTGTGAACCACTGTTGACACATGGCAGTGTTAGTATATTAAATGTATGCGCATAGGTAATTACATTAATATATGATTCATAATATATAATTAAATTTGTCATAATCTATATAGTATCATGTTCCTCCTACCTCTAGCTCTTCTTAGTTTCCAGTTAAACCCACATAACCATTGGCCTGTGTCCTCTGTCTTTACCTCCATGACATTGTCCAAAAATCCCTTGAATATCTCCTGCCCCAATTCTTTGTTATTCATCTCTTCTCTCCATTAATTCCTCTAGTTCTCTTCCTAACTTATCTACTTTTCCATAAAGGTTTTGTAATTTTTGTTTTTACCTCCTAAAATCAATGAATACCCTCAATCTCATGCATCTCTTTAATCTGTAGCTCAACACCCCCCTTTTACACTCCTACTTCTTAATTAGTTTCCAGCTCTATTTTTGTCTGCCCTCTCCACTAGAGTGGACGCCTTTTGAGGAGAGGGTCAGCACATCTGATTTGTCTTCAGAGGTTGGCACTGTGCTCAGTATAGAGTTGCTCAATAAGAGCTGAAGGAATGAAGGACAGTGTGACTTGTTACCAGGGTGACCTACCCACTCAGTTCATTGTTCCTAGTAACAATTGCTAATAAGTGTTGATTGTATTCTAGACACTTCGTGTATTCACTCACTCCATTCTCATAAAATGAGATTTGGCATTATTACCAGCCCCACTTTTCCAGTGAGAAAACTGCCTTGTTCAATGACTTGAAATAGTGAGATACATAATGGTCTTCAACCTCACAGCTAGACTCCTCAAGTGAGAATTCAGGGCAGATACAGAAGGGCTCCACACTCAGGAGCAGCCCAGTTACTTTCTAAACTTCCTATAGAAAAGAGTCACAGACCCAGTTGAGTTCATAGAAAGAAACTTGGAACATGCTGCAGCACGGGGGAATTAATTAATCTCACAGCTGCTGCAGTGTACTCTTTCCCAGCCCAGCCTGGAGCAGTATTTTTATTTCTTTTTCTTATGTGTCCCCTTGAAAAGAAACCGGAGTAATCTGCAGATGCTGGGATTGAAAGAATGATTGTCCCCTCATCAGAAAGCATAATTAAGAGCCTCTCTGCCCATTAAATGAAGCAGTGAATGCTAGCACTTTTGTAGAGCATGCAAACACTCTGTGATGCTTACTCTTATTCCAGAGCTGCATGGAACAGTGGCTGATGCTGCAGAATTGCTGGTTCAGAATATTTCACAAGTATGTACCCAATATTTAGGCAAAGGAAATGCTTCTAATTTATTCAGCCTAAAAACTAAACAGAAACTCATTCTTCTGCTTCGATTACAAAATCCAGGGTCAGAGATATGCAAAATTTAAAATGTGCTGCTTCTAAATGATACATAAAAGAGATTTTTGAAATGAATGTGCTGTAATTGAATTTCTGGTCAGTTACCCAGAAGGCATTTGCAGGAAGCTCAAGACTCAGTTCCACTGAAAATGCATGAACTTTTGGTGCCTGCAGCCAGTCTAGCCAGATATAGGACTCAAAGTGTTTGCCACTGGACTTCCATTAAGTGATGCAGACCCTCAGGCTCAAAGTTGGAAAATAAATTAGCACAAACCTAAAATAAGGCCAATACAATGTTACTTTAAGACATCTTTTCCATAACCTTAACCTGGCAACTAAAACTTTTATTTTTGACTGCTTTATAAGACTATAGTGCATTAATATATAACTTGAGTCTTTAATTTGGAGGGACTTCTGGAGAATTTGACTACTTCTTGGGAGTAATCATATTGCCTATTGCTGTTAGCTAAATAAAAGTTTCTTTGACCTTACCCATAGATAAGAAATAAGGATAAACATAATAATTTATTATAGCTGATTTATGCACAGATTATTTTGAAGAATAACAATGATAAATACTTAATACTTAAGTTAACATTAGCTAACTTAAGTAGGTTGGGTAGCTCTACTAATTATCTTGATTTTTATTAAACACATTTTCTCAGAAATCTCTAAGATAATTTTTCTTAGAGTTGTTCAACATCAACCTTATTTGACTTAATGGAAATTCAAAGTACTGAAACTTTAAATATCTTTCTCCTTTTTAGTTATTTTAAGTTATGTCAGTATGCATTTATAAAATCTTAAAAAGTAGTAATAGTACAGGCTAATCTCCCAATCTCACTTCTCAAAAATAGTCACAAGTCAAATATATCTTCTTCCAAGCTCTTCTCTACACATTTACCTTTATGTGTGTCTATACAACTTTCAGGCCAGAAAGGTGGTGCATCTACCTTGTGTGCACCAGCCTAGGACGAATCGTGGTTCGATCCCCAGGCATTCCATATGGTCCCCCAAGCCAGGAGGGATTTCTGAGTGCATAGACAGGAATAACCCCAGGTGTGTCCCAAAAACCAAAAAAAATCCTTGACCACTTTATGCTTATGTAAATGCTATACTAGTTATCAGTTGATACCACATAACGTAGTGTCTTAACAAAAAACACAAATGTTACAAATATATGACCATCAATTGTCTCAGTTGTGTGATATATTTTCTTTATATAGAAAAAAAAGAAACCCCACAAATGTTTATTATCTGACACTTTTTGAGAGTAAGGAATCCCAGAGTACAAAGCCAATGAAGACCATTGTCTTGTGTTTCCAATCACTCAAAGGGTTATTAAAGTCTTCTGAAACCAGGACAGTATTCATCTATCTGAAAACTGAACTTGGAGAACCTGAGTGATAACAGAAAAGGTAGGGCACTCCAAGTAAACCAGAAGTACAGAGCCAGAAGTAAACACTAAGCACTACTGGATGTAACCCAACACCCTCCCTGAAACTCTAAGTATCTGCCTCCTTGATCGTTCATACACATGGCTATCAGGTAAAGGACATAGTCCCTCAATGAGTGTTGGCATGAGCTTCCATACAAAAATTTCCATTGGAATAATTACTTTTATAAATAATAAAAGCAAAACAGTGAGAAAAGGGATGAAGTCATAATACTTTTTTCTTGAAATAGTCTTGAATTATCCAGTACTTTTTGCCATATCCATTTCATAAGAAATTAGTTACTGGGCCGGAGAGATAACACAGTGGTGTCTGCCTTGCAAGCAGCTGATCCAGGACCAAAGGTGGTTGGTTCGAATCACGGTGTCCCATATGATCCCCTGTGCCTGCCAGGAGCTATTTCTGAGCAGACAGCCAAGAGTAACCTCTGAGCACCGCTGGGTGTGGCCCAAAAACCAACAAAAAAAAAAAAAAAAAGAAATTAGTTACCAAGGCTGACTCACATTCAAGAGTTCAAGGGGAGAGAGCTGAATCAAACAACCTGCTACAGGAAGGAACATCAAAAACTTTTTTGGCCACCAGAAATGTATGTATCTATAATGTAAAACTACCAAGAGAAACTACTAAGTAGAAAGTGCATATGATTCTTTAATTTACATTTTAGATTTAATAATGTCTTAGCTCTTCATATTCATACAAATAGGTTAAACACATATTTTATAGCTATATACTATTCTGTCAACTACTCAATATCTTCCTTCTGGTTTGAACTGATGTTAGTATCCACTCTGTAACATAGTAATCGGCATGCTTTTTTAATCATTTTACATCAAGTACCAGTATTTCTATTAAAATGCATTGAGGTGAAACTGTTGAGTTTAAGAATATACTTCTCGGGCCCGGGAGATAGCATGGAGGTAAGGCATTTGCCTTTCATGCAAAAGGTCATCGGTTCGAATCCCGGCGCCCCATATGGTCCCCCGTGCCTGCCAGGAGCAATTTCTGAGCATGGAGCCAGGAGTGACCCCTGAGCACTGCCGGGTGTGACCCAAAAACCAAAAAAAAAAAAAAAAGAATATACTTCTCCAATAAATTACATCAGACTGCCCTCCAAACTAGCTTTTTTAATTTCCCATCATTCTTTTATATAGCTCTTAGAGTGACTTGTGGTAAAATTTTTGCTAGGTAAAATATTTCATGGTAGTGTTTCTCGATCAAAAGATAGATAGTACCCTGTGGACCCCAAGAATATTCCAAGGGACTATAGGTGGAAATTGCAAAAAAAAAAAAAATAGAGGCCGAAAGAAATTAGAGTTTAAATGGCATGAAAGGGACCAAAGAAAGGAGCAAGGTGAGAATGCAGCCATAGTTGAAGAATGGTGGAAAAGCCCCATTTTATGGGATTGAAGAGATTATTTTGTCCCTCTTTTTCTATTGTTGTTACTAGCCTGTTTTCATCTGTTGGTACTAACCAGTTTTCACATGGCCTACTCCCTGCTCTTGGGGGGTGGGCTTTGCTTTCCCAATAAAGACTCCCTAGGAAACCTAAAGGGGGAGCTGTCATCTTGGCTCACCATTCCATGTGGTGAAGCAGCTGGCTTGTGGGTGAACAGCTTGCAGTGTGGGTTCCTGGCCTGTTATGCTTTCCCAGTTGTGTGTGGATTATTTCCTGCTCTGGAAAAACCACCAGACTTGCATCTCTTACCCTACCCAGATTGTGGACCTGGGAATCTCCCTCGCTGGGGACTGTGGAACACTCAACCTACAATTTCACACTCAATGAGTTTATGGGATGCCTACGGTTGTCTCTTTTGACATCTCTTTGATTATGATTGCAGCCTCTCTTTTACAATTCAACTTATTTAAGAAAAAATCCAGGAATTTGTTTCTCTGGAGGTAGGAAGGTTTACAGAGGGCTTGGAAGGTTTACAGAGGGCCATTGTTTACAGAGGGCTTGGAAGTTCTCAGATATAAGTGCCCCTAGAGAGGCTGCATGATTAGTGATCATTCAAAACTGCTTCCTTTATTACAGTAGCAGCTAAGAAATCACACACACAAATCCAGGCTATGGGTTTCAGTGCCAAGAAAAATACCATTTTAGTAACAACTGTGCCTGGAAGTTGGCTGTAGCTTCCTGTTGCAAGTAGTACTGAGGCATAAAAATCACTAACTCCTCAGGGTTTTTGTACATACAATTTCTCTTTGTTTCAAAGCCAAAGACCAGACTAGCTTCCTCTTAACATATCACATGTGATTTGGCTGACAAGAGTCATTAATAGTAGCTACCAGTCTTGATCAATAATTAATAATATCTGTAATTAACCACAGCTATTAACCCTGAGACAGCTGCATCAGCACAAGAAGATTTGACCTGATTTATTTCTATTTAGTGACCATCCCCATGCCCATTGCAAATGGCTCACCATATTCAAAATAATGCTTCACAGAGGCAACCTTGGATGTGTATTCATCGAGCACAAACTCAGCGTAAGGTGCTGTGCTATTCAATATAGAGATGGGGGCAAGGCAGAAACATGATTAATACCTCAGGAATTTGAAATATAATGATAATTATAATCAGGTTTTTAGCACTTCTTGCTTACCAGGCAGTGTGCTAAGCTCTTTTTAGACGTTAACACCTTTCATTTTCACAGCAGTTGTGTCTGAACAGTTCGCATTGCCATTTTGCAGATGTGTCATGAAAAATGCAAATTCTAGTTTTGTCATGGACTATTCTCTCATCTTCTCCAACTTCCTGAACCACCTGAGCCCCAGCATACAAAAAAAGCTGAGCGAGGGCCAGAGCGATATCACAGCAGTATGATTTTTGCCTTGCACACAAATAACTCAGGACAGACCTTGGTTTGATCCCTGGTGTCCCATGTGGTCCACAAGCCAGAAGCGATTTCTGAGCACAGAGCCAGGAGTAATCCCTGAATATGAAAAAAAAAAAAAAAAAGCTGAGCTAATTCAATGACTGCTAAACTTCTCTTCTTGAAGAAACTCCATGAAAACTCCATTTTCAGAGATTACTAAAGTTCACGGTGACACCATGGTACAACTCAAAGACATCCCTTTCAGACTTGGAGCCTTGTCACTCACATAGTAGACTGTGAAAACCACCATTGTTAGTTTAAAGTTCCCCTTGCTGTGCTACACAGATACCCAAGGTTTTCACCTCAGACTCTTGCCACATCCAGTCTTCTTTTGCTGGAAAACTTTTTGCCCTGTCACTTTATATGCAGGGTTTGCTCCATCGCTTTATTCAAGTTCTCTTATAAAATTAATCAGGAGTTTTCCTCAGTCTTTTGAGAAAAATGACCACCATTAACCCATTAATCCTAACTTTTCTTGAGAATAGTACTATTCGGAATAATTCCAAACACCTGTAATAGCGTTCCTCAGTCTCCATTTCTTTTTTTTTTAATATTTCTTATTTAAACACCTTGGTTACAAACATGACTGTGGTTGGGTTTCAGTCATATCAGATGACACCCCAACCCATCACCAATGACCCAAATATCCCTCCTCCCCTCCCCGCCTTTACCTGTACTCTAGACAGGCTTTCCACTTCCCTCATACATTCTTATTGTTAGGATAGTTCACAATGTGGTTATTTTTCCAACTCAACTCATCATTCTTTGTGGTGAAGTTATGAGGTCGGCTGTAATGTCCAGCCCTCCTCTCTTTTGTCTCTGAAAATTGTTGAGAAATGTCTTTCATTTTTCTTAAAACCCATAGATGAGTGAGACTATGCTCCATCTTTTTTTTTTTTTTTTGGTTTTTGGGTCACACCCAGTGATGCTCAGGGGTTATTCCTGGCTATGCGCTCAGAAGTCGCTCCTGGCAGGCACGCGGGGACCATATGGGAACCGGGGGATCGAACCGTGGTCCGTCCAAGGCTAGCGTGGTAAGGCAGGCACCTTACCTGCAGCGCCACTGCCCGACCCCCTATTCTCCATCTTTTTACTCAGCATAGTAGATTCCATGAACATCCATGCATAGGAAAATTTCATGATGTCATCTCTAGAGTCTTGCTATGGTAAATACTGCTGCAATAAATATATGTGTAAGGAAGGGGTTTTTGTATTGTATTTTTGTGTTCCTAGGGCAAATTCCTAAGAGTGATGTAGCTGGATCATATGGGAGGTCAATTTCCAGTTTTTGGAGGAATCTCTATATCACTTTCCAGAAAGGTTGAGGTGAACTAGTCAGCATTCCCACCAGCGGTGGATAAGAGTTCCTGTCTCACCGCATCCCTGCCAACACTGCTTGTTCTCATTCTTTGTGATGTGTGCCAATCTCTGTGGTGTGAGATGGCATCTCATCGTTGTTTTGATTTGCATCTCCCTGATGATTAGAGATGTGGAACATTTTTTTTCATGTGTCTTTTGGCCATTTGTATTTCTTGTCAAAGTGTGTGTCCATTTCTTCTCCCCATTTTTTAATGGGATTAGATTTTTTTTTCATGTACAGTTCTGTCAGTGCCCTGTATATTTTGGATATTAGCCCCTTATCTGATGGGTATTGGGTGAATAGTTTCTCCCAATCAGTGGGTGGCTCTTGTATCCTGGACACTATTTCCTTCAAGGTGCAGGAGCTTTTCAGTTTAATATATTCTCATCTGTTAATCTCTGCTTTCACTCACTTGGAGAATGCAGTTTCCTCCTTAAAGATGCCTTTAGTCTCAATATCATGGAGTGTTATACCTACATGTTGTTCTATATACCTTATAAGCTGTGAAGGACCTATACAAAGAAATCTATAAAACTCTGCTCCAAGAAATAAGAGGACACACGGAAATGGAAACACGTACCCTGCTCGTGATTGGCAATATTCCCCAAAGCATTGTACAGCAATCCCTCTAAAACAGGGGTCCTCAAACTTTTTAAACAGGGGTCCAGTTCACTGACCCTCAGACCAGTGGTCGGCAACCTTTTTTTTTAACTGAGCCAAATCTTGCCAAAACCATGATTGAAATTTATTTTGAGAGCCACATTTTTTTTTTTTTTTGAGTTTTTGTTTTGTTTTGTTTTGGCAGCGCTCAGGGGCTACTCCTGGCCCTATGCTCAGAAATCACTCCTGGCAGGCTCAGGGGACCATATGGGATGCCGGGATTCAAACCACTGACCTGCATTAGAGGCAAATGCCTTACCTCCATGCTATCTCTCAGGACCTGAGAGCCACATTTTTTTTTTTTTTTGGTTTTTCGGGCCACATCCGTTTGATTCTCAGGGGTTACTCCTGGCTAAGCGCTCAGAAATTGCCCCTGGCTTGGGGGATCAAACTGCAGTCCTTCCTTGGCTAGTGCTTGCAAGACAGACACCTTACCTCTAGTGCCACCTCACTGGCCCTGAGAGCCACATTTTTGAAACCGAAAATCCATAGGATGGTGCACTGTTTTTAGTTTCAATAAGTTTTTATTGAGGATATTCTGCATGCAAGTATCTATATAGGTCGGGAGGATACAAATAACACAACTAATAAAACAAAAACTTTAGAACGATATTATTTATCAATACTTTAAAATTCCATAAAATTTGCCTTACGATGTAGAAAAAATTACATCCTGACAATGACTGACAAAGTCACAAACACTAATGTAAACATTGACCTTGAATTTTCTTGGATAGTTTGAGTAAAAAAGGTTTGTATATTGTTATTTTTAATTTTAGGCACGATTCCAGGTCTCATTGATGAGACAATTTCTCAATTTACTCTTGATAAGATTCATGCTTGAAAATGATTGTTCGCATAAATATGTAGACCCAACAAGGAAAGAACAACAAACACTAGCTTTTTCAGTTGATTATATGAGTCAGAAATACTATTTCAGGTATTAAAAATCAACATATCATCCTTCTCCAGGTCTTTCAAAGCAGACCACTTGTGCTGTGAAATAAGTTCACATTTGTGTTTCTTCAGTCTTTTTAAATTAGCACAAAGAAGTTAAATTTCAAGCTCCACAGTTCTTTGTTTTTTTTTAACCCAGAAATTGCATTTCAAAATTGCCAATGTCGATATTAAAGGGAGAAAAATTTAATTCCGTTACAGTGGCATCCAGAGGTTTTTTAACAGAGGCCAGCGTCTCTTTGCTGTTTCTGAAATCCTGAAACCTCTTGAGAAAAGCTTCCCTCATATTTAAAAGTGCTGTTTTAAAATAGGTAATTCAGTATCAGAATTATTTTCTTGGCAATGTTTCAACAGGCTTGGAAGGTGAATCAAAGTTTCTCTGTCAAAATCTTGAGCAAAAACAGATCATTTGTTTTCAAACTAAATAACTTCTAACATCGAAAAAATTGTGTTTCCTTTCCCCTGTAGTTTATGATTAAGCTGATTTAGATGTGAAGTAACATCCACCATGAAATACAGTTTTGGAGTCACAGCCAGCAGCGCTCAAGGGTTACTCCTGGCTCTATGCTCAGAAATCTCTCCTGGCAGGCTCAGGGGACCATATGGGATGCCTGGATTCAAACCGATGACCTTATGCATGAAAGGCAAAACACCTTACCTCTATGCTATCTCTCCAGCCCCGAAATACAGTTTTTGAATCCACTGATCATTTGTTAATTCTGGATAGTAAACACCTTTCTCGAGAAAAAAACGCTTTGATTTCTGATAATAAGGAAGCAAAATGTTTCCTCTTGATAACTAAAATGTGCTGAAAATTTGAAACCCTAAAACATGGAGATGAAACAGGTAAGAGAAAAACCTTTTTTTTTTTTTTTTTTTTTTTTGGATTTTGGGCCACACCCAGTGACACTCAGGGGTTATTCCTGGCTATGCGCTCAGAAGTCGCTCTGGCTTGGGGGACCATATAGGAACCAGGGGATCGAATCGTGGTCCGTCCTAGGCTAGCGCAGGCAAGGCAGGCACCTTACCTCTAGCGCCACCACCTGGTCCCGAGAAAAACCTTGTAACAATCTTTAATCTGATGTGTTGATGTATGTACAGATGATACACTCTGTATGGATCAGTGCTTTTGTGTAGTCACAAGAAACAAGATGCACACCCATACATTGTATCCACTCATAGACTGGATTTAAAAAAAAACTCCCTGCTGAACTAAACTCTGTAACAGATGACACAGCAAAGATCATTTGTAAAATTCACAACTGTGATGAAATCCATGCTATTCACCACCCTGGGTGAGAGTATGGATGCTCACTACTAGCATCTTCTCCATGAAGAAGTGAAGTGGCTGTTCAGGGGAAGGGTACTCTCTCGCCTTGTTGGCAAGAGGGAAGAAGTAGTGCAGTTCCTGTGAGAACAGAACTCTGACTTTGTACAACCCCAGTTGGACAAGGAATGGGTAGCTAAACTTATGTATTTGGCAGACATTGTTCATTTTCTCTATGAACTTAATATTTCTCTGTAGGGGAGTTTCACAAGTAGTTTTTACAGTGAGACATAAGTTGGATATGTTCAGAAAAGAATCTGATTCTGGGATAGCTGTGTCTGAGAAGGAGATATTGAAATGCTTCCACTCTTGCAAAAATTTCTGATTGGCACTTATATTATGCAGAAAGTCATAATCAATACGAAAAGCATCATTTAAGGGCATTAGCTCACAACTTTAATCATGAGTACTCTGAACATGAGAATCAATGGAAAAGAAAACTCTGGGTTGAGAATCCCTTCATAGAAGATGCCCACTCTTGTGCAAAATAAAATATGTGTTTTAAGACCACTCCAGGCACTGTATTTCTAAACCCCACCCAATCTGGTCTGAAGAAGCAGGGTAGCAGAAAAGAAATAACAAACTAAGCTAGCCAGGAAAGGATGATCATGGAGTCCATGGCCTTTTACCTTCTACTCTCTGTCTAGAGCCCCAAAAAGCTAGAGCACCTCTTTCTTTATTAAAACCAATTCCCAATACCAGGAGGCTTCAAGTCAAGAGAGAGAGAGATAAAAGTACATATTCAGTGGGTTTTTACATATCAAAGGAAGTTTAAGAAAGGATGAGGTTGGGGGAACGCCTTTGTTTAGGGTTGATACTGGGTATCATCTTACACTCTTGGAGCCGACTGCCCAGGGCTGCACACAGGGCTCACACTGACAGAGGCTAGGAGCAGAGTCCTGACTCCTGGAGCAGCCACCTGGCACACAGAAGAACCAAATTAAAAGTGGAAAAAGCCACATGTGGCTCGCGAGCCGCAGATTGCCGACTATGCCTCAGACCATTGGAGGGTCAGACTATAGTAAAAACAAACATTTTGAACAAATTACTATGCACACTGCATACATCTTACTTTGATGTGAAGAAACAAAACAGGAACAAATACAATATGTGGCCCGCAGGCCGTAGTTTGAGGACCACTGCCCCATGACATTCTTCAAAGAAGTGGATCAGGCACTTTTGAAATTCATTTGAAACAATAAACACCCTCAAATAGCCAAAGCAACTATTGGGAAAATGAATATGGGAGGCATTATGTTCCCCAACTTTAAACTGAATTACGAAGCAATAGTTATCAAAACAGCTTGGTATTGGAATAAAGACAGACCCTCAGATCAGTGGAATTGACTTGAGTACTCAGAGAAATCTCCCCAGACATACAATCATCTACTTTTTGATAAAGGAGCAAGAAGTCCTAAATGGAGCAAAGAAAGCCTCTTCAACAAGTGGTGTTGGCACAACTGGCTAGCCACTTGCAAAAAAGCAAACTTAGACCCCCAGCTAACATCATGTACGAAGGTAAAATCCAAATGGATTAAAGACCTTGATATTAGTCTCCATTTCTTAAGTTTATGTATCAATGGATAGCTGAATTTAAAAAATGCGAAGATCTTGATATTTTATATATTGTAAACAATATAAGTAAGGAGAGAGGAAACTGAGGAGGCAAATGAGTCAAAATACACAGATCCTTGTGAGTTTAGTGGTTCAGCATTATTTTGTGAGGATCTTGATGCTATTCACCTCTGGAGAGTTGTTGCTTTATGATTCCTACTAATAAGTGACATTTGAACAAACATGGAACTAGATGACCTCTTCTCTGTTCCTTTTAATGATTCTCCTTAGGAGAGCTTTACTTTGCCCTTTAATCTTATTAATGTTAGCTTCAGATACTATCCATTAGATAGCACATATTGAATGAGCTACTTTTAGTCGCTATATAAATGTGCTTTCCTACCATCCATTCTTAACTTCACAAAGCAAAGTTAAGTGTCATACCCACCCCACCCCCACATGCTCCTTTCAGTCCCTACTGATACCAGAGTATGTGGTACTCATGATGAATCTGTTCACTTGGTAGGATAAGCTCTGAACCATCTCTTTTGTCCTCCTCAAACTACAAAGAGATTTCCATCATTTGGATCAGTCCAGCACTACATGTAAATTTTTTTCCTGTCCAAAGCAAAACCCATTTCAGAACCCAAATTAATTTTTCTTCTGAGATGTGTGTGTGTGTGTGTGTGTGTTTTAGTGGTTCAGGGAGAAATGATAGATGCAGTACAGTCAAGGTGGTTGATTGGGTTTGCTTTCCAGGAAAGTGAGATAATATGTAACCATAAAGCAGCTGTTAATTCCCCCTTTTAAAGTGAGGAGGATTGTGTGCAATGATGAAAAGTCATTCTCTGGGTCCCCAGCCTAATAGTCTGGATTCACATGATGCATGGCCATCACAGGTGTAGCACATAATAGCTCTACATGGGCTTCCTAGCCAGACCAATTAAAATCTGTCATTGAGCCAAGAAATAACAGCATGTGTGTCATCATGACAAAGTCAAAATAAGTTCTCTAAATAATCACTGCTTGCATTTCTAGGACAATTCGTATAATTAAAACACGCTTTATACTTTAACTTCCCTTTCTCCTCCTGTGAAAGACAAGAGATTTAAATAGTGAAACTAAAGTTTCAGAGAGAGAGAGAGCCAATGATTTACCAAATGATAAGATCCCAATAATCGTGTCATATTGTTCATGATAAAATCTGTAATCAATTTCCTCCTGTTCATATGGCAATAACTATCATTTATATATCACTTAGCTTAGACAATGCTACTTATCTGTTTTCTGATTGGGTCTTCAATAGCTCCCCTGTAGAATAAGATGATTGTTCCCTTTTTATGCATCAAAAAAAGCTCAAAAGTTAAATCCTGCATCTTATGTGAGAATGGAAGAAGCTGTCATTTAGGTCAACTGTTCAAGAGCCTCAAGCCTCTCCTCCAGTGCTAAGACACAGACCTACCTACTCTGAACCATGCTTGCTATCCTTCATTTCTTGCCAGGTGCAATTTTGGGTTGGAGGCAAGACAGAACCCAGAGATGTGCTGGTGCAAATGCAGTTGTCCTCCAGGCAACTGAGCCCAGCTTTCAGCAACAGAAGAGCTGTGATTAATGACTTTTCCCCACTACTTGGGAATTAGAATTCATACTATTTTCTTCGTCTTTTAACATCTGATCTCTTTAGTGCTTTCCCATATATGTTTGGTGCAGTTATTTTTGGTTTATAGTTTCAGCAAAGCTTTGAAAGTACGGAGGTCATGAATGACCATAAATGCTGAGGTAGAGTGATCTCACAAGTAGATAAATGTCTCCCCATAGGAAAAGAAGGGGGGGAAACCATATTCTTCAGCTTTTTGTAGTCAGAACCACAATTTCCTGCAGGTGTTCTTTGTTTCTTGGCAACAACCACAAGAAGGAACTCCTTTTTGACTCTCCTGATAGGCGAAGGCTGAGCCTTTGAGTACAAATGATTGCTTGACTCTTGTCCCCATGGCAAGACAGGAGTGAATTTCACATCTCTCACTGCTGGCAGATCAGTATTTCCACCTATTGTTTATTTCAATCGATTTCCTCTGTCCCAATGTGTGTCTTCATTGGAGGAGGGACTAGAATGAGTTCTGTGTTCTCTGTGGTGCACTGAAGCTAAGGGCCAAGCTCCTTTCATCTACAGTCAGAAATGATTCCTCCAGAGCAGATGGCTTCAGTATCTGTTACTGTGTATCTGCCTCTTCACCATTCCATCTGGAACTGTGGCTAATAGATAACTGAGGATAATAGATTAACATAAATAACTTTGTTTATTTTTATTTTTTTAAGAAAATCAAAATTGTAGGTGAAAGAACTGACAGAGACAAACCTTATATTCTCATTTCTTTATATTTTAAAATATTATAAATATTATAAAAAGAAAGGAGTATACATCTGTAAAGGTACATAAAATTTATGTACCAATGTATCTATACTTTATTTATGTATCTTATGTTTTATGTATAAATACATAAATTTATTTATGATCAATTATTTATATCTTTATGGATTTTCCTCATTTCATGGCGATTTTCTAAGTATATTGTGAATAAATTCTACAGTTTAACTGCAGTTATCTGCTAGCTGGCCATTCCTTCTCAGTGGGGAGGAATCAATAGGTCAGTCAGGCCCACTTTGCATGTTGTTAAAGCTGACTTTCATCTTGGAAATCCCAGCTACAGAGTACTTGATATGAAAGCGGGGTGATTGGCTGCGAGGCTTTCTCAATGCTTTGGTTAACCTATTTGGACATATTTTAGCTTGTGACTTGGTGAAGTTCTTTCTTTGGTTTTGTGATTTGCAACCTAATGGAAAAAAAGCTTGGGTAACATCAGTTTGATAGGGAGATTTGAAATGAGTTTTAAGCTGAATCTAAAATGTAGATTAAAAAATGAAATAATAAGGCACAGTGGAGTACAGTGTTCAAGAGATTTGAAATGCACCAGATATTATCCATCCTTTGGTTTTTTTATTTTTTAAAGAATACCTTTCAATGCCTGAGCGGTGGCACAAGTAGTAGGGCGTCTGCCTTGCACGAGGTAACCTAGGACAGACCACTGTTCAATCCCTCGGCGTCCCATATAGTCCCCAAGCCAGGACTGATTTCTGAGTGCATATCCAGGAATAACCCCTGAGTGTCACCAGTGTGGCCAAAAAAAAAAAATTACTAAAAAGACACTTTTCAAGTCCATGGTGCGTTATAAACAGAATGCCATGAAGTTACATCATATTATAGTTTTATTAATGTGTCACAAATGAAGGAATCTATATTCCTACAGCATTTCCCACAAACTTTTTATTCATTATCATTGAAACTGCTGTCAGAATGTACTGTTGGTGAATTCTTTCCCTCACCTAGGGATTCCTTCATGACAATCTTCAGACCATAAGACAAAGCAAGAGTTAATGTAGATGAAAAGATCATATAAACATAATGCTTAGTGTAGCATCTCATGTCTCATTCTTGTTTCTAGTATCCTTTTACTTGAGATTGTGATAGCAAAGTAGCATAAACTGTGGGCCTTTGTCAAGGCAGGCTGAGCTCCAGGTATGGACGTTCTGAGGATGGTGTGTGTTCTTATCTTGAAGACAAGCCTTAAATCCCCTGCTGCCAATTTGAGGCCTTCCTGGACTTAGAGATGCATCACCCTTCTCTGCTTCCATGTTCACATGTTGTGTTTTCTCTCTTCCTCCCTCCCTCCCCTCTATGTGAGTGTTAATCATCTTGCCCTTTTTCTAAGGACACTAGTTCTATTTGATTAGTCCCCACCCTATTAACCTCATCTTAATGAAATACATGTACAAAAACCCTGCTCCACATAACACTATATGTTCATATATTGGAATGATGATTTCAACCTCTGAATTTCAGTAAGATATTCATCCTATAACAATGACTACTCTTTAGTTAATCCTTAAATTTCATGATTTCCTTCTTCATGATAGATCTTTGCTTCACATAAAAACTTGGAA
>PVKC010003493.1:0-38906 GCA_004027635.1 Crocidura indochinensis | reverse complement strand
TTTTATCCAAATGATTATATCCTGGCTTTTTAAGATCTGTACATGTTATTATCAATCACATAAGTATTTGATAATACATAGGGAAGTAGTAATTATTGGAAACTTAATAGACTTAGAAATCATCTGCACAATTTGACCTACAAAGGCAAATAAAGTATAAAAAAAGTAACCAGTGGGGGCTGGAGCAATAGCATAATGGGTAGAGCATTTATTTGTCTTGCATATGGCCAACCTGGGTTGAATTTCTGGCATCCCATATGGTTTCCTGAACACTGCCAGAAATGACCTCTGAGATCAGAGCCAGGAATAATCCTTAAGCACTTCTGGTTGTCCCCCCCTCCAAAGAAGTAACCTGTATAGCTAATATATACAATATATAACATGTTACCTGTGCTAATAAATTTTTCAACCTTATGGAGGAATATTTGATAGACACTATAAATATTTAGGTATACAATATAGTGAGTTGACACACACTATAGAATACTCACAATGGTTAAGGTAATGTATTGATTATTAGCACATAAATTCTTTCTGGGGGCCAGAGTGATGGCACAGTGGTAGGCATTTGCCTTGCAGATGGTTGACCCAGCACAGACTGTGGTTGGATCCCCCCGTATTCCATATGGTCCTCCAAGCCAGGAGCAATTTCTGAGTGCATAGCCAGGAGTAACCCCTGAGCATCACCGGGTGTGGTCCAGAAAAAAAAACAAAAATTCTTTCTGTATATGTTCATTTCCTTCTTGAAATCCTGCTATGAATGACTTCCCTCAGTCTCTCAGTTCTCTTCCTACCTCACTGCTGCCCCTTCTTTACCGCCTGTTCTTAACTCATGACATCTATCGAAAACCCTTTGAATTTCATTGTCAGTTCATTTCCCTTTGTCCCTGTATTTGGAAGATAGTGGGTACTCATTCTTTCTCTGGGTAAATGAATTTCTATATAGGTTTTCATAAGTCATTTGGCACAGATAGGGTTATTGCACACCTCTTCTCTAAATTGACATGGTCGGATCCTGTGACTTCCCTAGCTCAGCAAGTAGTACTTCAGTTGTACTGTAATCCACTTGTTGCTGGGTACAGACACTTAAACTGAATCATTATTCTGCAGGAAGCTCAGACATCTCAATCTTCAAAGGATGTTTAAGATACATCTTTTTGACACCTCCTGTATAATAACTTGAATCTTAGGCACCATCATCTGTCATCTGGACCGCATGCCAGTTACATGCCAGTCTTCCTCTCTTGCAACTTTTTTTTCCAATTGGAATCCAGAGGGGTGGATTCTTACACTGTAGCACTCTCCTGCCTCTGTGCTTGGTGAAGGCCTATCACTGCAGCTGGAACCAACTCAAACCTTAGACAGGCTAGTCCTATTTCTGTCTTCTTTGCATCCTCTCCTTGATTATATTTTTTTCAGAAATGCATTATGCTTTCCAAACATTTGAGAGAAAATTTTGTTTTATTTACATTGAAAAAGGAAAACTTTAAGGAACTATCACTAGATTTATGATTCTCTACCTTCCCACGAAGATTGTAGGACCAGAGATGAACAAAAGTCTTTGAGCCCAATCTAGGCAATAGTATCATTCTTCTTCCTTTGGTGAAAATAACATTTTGGAGAGATGTGTCCAGCTTAGGATTTTGTGCTAATTACTTATGTTGTAAATTAGAATGTAAATCACAGTCCCCATAGAATTGAAATTGAATGAAAATCAGGTGCCATTGTTAGTTATAAAAACTAGTAAGTTGCTTTTTCAAGGAGACTCACCAATATGAAAAAATTAACATATGACATATACATATATGCGTTTAACTTTTAGTCCATGATATGCAGTAAAATATATAATTCTTACCTTCTAGTCCTAATCACATTCAATATACACATATGAAATATAGAATTGAAACAAAAATTTCACACAACTATATTTTTATAAAGTAATATTTTTGAACATTTTTCTACTAAGTGGCTTTATTTTTTTATTTTATTTTATTTTATTTTTGGTTTTGGACCACACCTGGCGGTGCTCAGGGGTTACTCCTGTCTAACTGCTCAGAAATAGCTCCTGGCAGGCGCAGGGGACCATATGGGATGCCGGGATTTGAACCAACCACCTTAGGTCCTGCATTGGCTGCTTGCAAGGCAAACGAGTGGCTTTATTTTTATTAAGCATAATTCTATCTACTTTGCTAATTAGATTTAAAATTCATTAATTAGTCACAACTCACAGTTTGGAAAGCAATAACACAATGGTATACATCAGGTGTGTCATGAACACCTAAGTAAAGCATCTAAATTGGATTTGGGGGGTTCATAAGGCTTCCAAAAGAACTTCACACCCTATGAAATATAGGATGTCCCCAATATTGAAAGCAGATGGTGGCGCATTCTGTGGCATGCTGAAGAGCAAGGCCCCAGAAGAATGTGTATGTGATTGGATGAATAAATGATGGATTGCATAAAAGCTTGGGGGAAATGCAGAAAATACAAAGCACACATGCCCTGTGTAGTTCACGTAAAATTAATTCTCGGTCTGAAAAATCCGTTTTCATTTCCTGCCCACCAAAATCATATCAAGTCTATGAACATTTGTTGATCAAATGTTTATGGAATGCCTTTAAAAGTTCCAGAGCTCTGTTACTTTTTAATAGTTAGGCATGATTCCAGTTCTTATGTGTTGTTAGCTTATAAATTGGCATGGTAAGCTCTTTTGACATATTAAATCTGAACCATGAAGGCTAAGAATAATAACAATAATGTGGATAATAATAATAGCTAATATTAATCAAGTAGCTTTCTGTGCTCAGTATCCATTTTGGAATTATTTCTATGGACTGGGGTTACTACTGAACTGTGGAATATAACTTTCACACGTTGTTCTCTTCACACATTGAATTGTCTTGCATTTAATAATTTTTCTATAAATGATGCTTGAAGTAATCTGTTGGGGAAAAGCTAAACTACTGACTGAAAGACTTTCACAATAAAGCTTATCCTAGGTGAAATAATGAACCGATTTTAACAGTTCCTTTGTGGCAAGTATAAGTTTTCTGTCTCACACGGGGCTTTGAGATGTTTTGTTTTATTTTTATGTCTTTATTGTGGTGTAAGAGAGAGGCCTGGTTTTCAATAATTGATTTACCCCTCCCCTTCTTCACATTTGTTTTCTCTCTCTTTTCTCTTCAGGTCAGAAGAGATAAGAAAGGGAGAGAGAGGGTTTTTGTAAAACCTCTTTAAAGAACATAGCATAAAATGAACATTATGGAGACAATGCTGTTTCCTTGCCAGGTAAAATGAGAGTCATTGTGTCTTAATGCCTCACAGTCCCAACCCCCCAAAATACTCCTTGACTCACAGTAGCTTCAGCAAATGTCCTTGGAAGTATGGCTGGAACTTCCAGTATCAGGACTCTTCTAAGCCCAAACCCAAGTCCTTAGGCACAAGAGGCCACTTTAGGTAAATAATACTGCAGAAATTCGATTTTCAGTGGGCTTAGGTGGACTGAGTGGAAAGGAAAAGTCTGCAACACTCATTGGAGCAGAAGAAATTTGAAGCACTAACTACGTGGATTCCCAGCTCCTTTCTGCTAATGCACCTCCCTGTCTGGAACTGAGTTAAGTGAAGTTCCTCCTTTCAGACTCACACAAGCTCTAAGTAGAAGAGGACAGAGCCGACACCGGAGACCCCTACAGCAGTGCTAGTGACCTGGACTTAGCAAATCCAGAGCTGCACATGTCCTCTTCTTCCTGGGCCTGCTGAGAGACTTTGAAAATCTGTTTCTGCCCATGGAGGATCATGTAACCTTAGGTCACATCTCTCAACTGAAGTTTCTCAGTCTGTAGTGACTTGAGTGAATAAGGTCATAAATACTTTCTCAGGTTTTTTTCAAATATTAAGTTAAAAAATTGCTAGTCAGCAATTTAAGTGTAGAGGGTTTGCTTATCAGAGTGTTGAATCTTTTTCCAGGCTTCTGCTTTGCTCCTGGAGTGGAAGCATTTTTTATCTCTTGCCCTCCAAGGTCTTGTCACACTTTCAGGACATAGCTGTAGTGGAAATAGTAGCTTTCTCTGCTCTTATTTTATTTTGGGGAGGATGTGCACATCAACATTGCTTAGGATCCACTTCTGGTGGTTCTTGGGGGACTGAGAAGTTCTGGAGATGGATCCTGGAGTTTCTGTGTGTGAAGCAATCAATCCCTTGAACCATTTTCCTGGCTCCTACTCTGTTTGGAAAGGATCTACCAGTGCCCTGGTGTGTATTTGTTGTTGGTCCGAGTACATCTCTCTATTCCCCAAGTACCTACACGTTTTCACCCATGTGTTCACTGTGTCCCAATTTATTTCATGAAAAGCTGATCTTGTTCTTCTAGTCTTGGTGTCACACACAAACAACACACTCACACACATATATGGATCAAAACAATATAGGCACAATGAACTGTGACTTTTATTTTTTATTTTTTATTTTTTTAAGGGTATGGGAAGGAGCTACAACTGGTGGTGATTGAAGGTTACACACAGCTTGGTGCTCATGGTCTTGTTCCCTGCAGTCCTTTGGGGGGGGGAGTTTAAGACTAAATTAAACTGAAATCAACTGCACTGTAACTTGATGTTTTAGTGACTCATTAAAAATCAGTCTGTGGGCGAGGATACAGTATAGTGGTTAGGGGGCATATTCCTAGTCTGGGTTCAGCTTCCAGCATGATATGGTTCCTTGAGTTTTGCTGGGTGCAGACCTGGAGACCATTAAACATGGCTAGTGTGGCTCTGGAGGCTGTGAGCATTTGGAGAGACCTGGATAATCCAAGACTGCAGTGCCTAAGCAGTCCTGTCGCATTCCCCCAGCCTAGTTGACTGAGAGAACTAGTGGAGCCCATTGCACTGCTCAGTGAACTTAATGGAAGATAATGTGGGAGCCATGGAATAAGGCACCATGGTAAGGCACTCCAAATCAGCATGTTGTATATCTGACATTAAATTCATTACTTAACAGTCCAATTCTATCTTTCACCATTCAGTTGACATCTTTTATCCCATGGCTCCATCCTTTGTCCTTATTAGGCAGCTATGAAATAATCTTAACATATTAAATGCTTATTTTTTAATAGATTCCTCTGATTTCTCTAAGTACTACATATGAGTGAAACTGTGGCCAAACACAGTAAGGTTTAAGGCTCTCCCGATTTTGCAAAGAAGAGGAGTTCATCTTTCTGACAGAGTGTCTATTCCATTGCATGGATATACCATGTCTTTTGATCTACTCATCTGTTCTGGCCACTTAGGTAGTTTCCAGCTCTAGGTTATTCTAAACAAGTCAAAACAAGGGTGCATAGCTATCTTCAAGTTAGAGTTTTTTTTAAAAAAAAATAATTTTATTGTGATCAAAGTGAATTATGAATATTTCACAGTAATATTTAAAGTACAAAGTGACAATGATTCAATTCAGGAGCATTCCAATCACAATTGTTCTCCCTCCATCCCTGTTCCCAGCATGCATCCTGTATCTCCCTCCTTTGTCCCTTGGACTGCTAGTCTAACTGGTCCCCTCTGTGTATAGCTTGTTATAGATTGGGTATTGATTCTGTTGTCATTGACTTTGGGTTTGGTGTTTAAGTCTGATCATTTTTTATTTCTACTAATGTTTATACGACTGTTTGGTCATGGTACCATCCATTTTTACCCCTCAATTTATGAGGTAGGACAAGATGATTCAAATTATATGGTTCTGTTTAAAAAAGAAAAAGAAAAAACTCAGGAGGAGTCCATCTAGAGGTTATAAATATCAATTTAAAAGTAAAAATGGAAAAATGAAGAAAAACAACAAAAGCCTGAAACAAACAAAAACAAAAAAACAAACAAAACAAAACAAAAAGCAATTAAAAAAAAAACCAAACCAGCAACTACAAAAAAAGCACCATAGACAGCAACGAAGACAACAACCAAACAATAACCACCACGAGAATGAAAAAGAGAAAAAAAGGAAGGAGGACTGGTGTGGCAAGGTTTTGTGTTTCTTTCTTTTTCTTTTCTTTTCTTTTCTTTCTTTTTTTTTTTTGCATAGGCATAGTAAATATTAGGGAAATGAGAAAGGGAATTTCCTTGGACTAAGAGATATAGGGTTTCTCTGCCCTTGAAGCATACTGTCATGGGAATAACTTCAAACTCTGTGCATGCTTACTTTCAAACCCCAAGGTCTTTTTACAGTGCCTGGAAACTTTCTTCTCAATTGTGGATGATAAAACAAGCGTCTGTAACTAAAGATCTTGGTATTTGCACAGGTCATAGGATGAAGCCTAGGATAGAGTATTTCTTTACAGTTCTAGAAGTTCTGTTCCATCTCTGAAGTTGTAATCAGTCTTTTATAATTGGTGGTCTTGCTTTTTGCACAGATCCTAGGACGAAGCCTGGGATAGAGTCTTTTCATTGTGTTTCCAGAAGTTCTGCTCTAGACCTCTGTAATTAGAGATCTTGATTTTTGTACACTTCCTAGGTTGACCTGCACAATCCTGAGACCTAGATCCTAGACATAGAAATGATTACAGTTCCCTGCAACAGCACCAGGAACAAGACTCCTCCTGGGAAATTCCCAATACTGCTCAAGTCAACTTGCACCAATTTTGATATGACATCCTGAGAACAAGGAAATGGCCCAACTTGATCTAAGAGCAGGTTGTCCTATCTCATCACCTAATGGAAGAATAAATCAGAAGACACATTGTCCTTTGATCTGTGCAGAAACCAAGATCGCTAACTAGAGAAGACTGACTTTGACAACCATGACTGGGCAGAACTTATCCTAGGATCCAACTTAGCATTTAAAAATATTTTTTCAGGTAAATCCCTAGAAGACAGATGGCTAGATGGAATGAAATTTCAGTTTTTAATTTTAAGGAATATCTATACTGCCTGCTTTCATACTGGTTATTCCAATTTACATTCCCACCAAACAGGGTACATTCTCCTTTTCACATTCTCTCCAGCACTTGTTATTTTCTTTGTGTTGGAGACACATTATTCTCACAGGTGTGAAGTCACAACTGGTTTGGTTTTAGTCATAACTTGTTTTGTTTCACACTTGCCCAATGGAAAGAGGCAAACATCTTTTCATGTTGGTCTTCTGAATGACTTCTTTTGAGAAGTGTTTAATTCATATCTTCTGCCCATTTTTTAATGAGATTGTTTGCCTTTTTTTTTTAACTGTAGAGTTCTGTGTGCTTGTAGATTTTGGATAGTACCTCTTGTACATAAGTTGGTCTAATGTGTGAACACAGTTTCTTCTTCAGTAGGATGTCTGATTAGGATACATGTGTTTTTTTTTTAATTTTTTTTCTGTGTAGAAACCTTTTAATTTGATTTAGTCCCATCTTTTTATTTTTATTTTAATATTTTTGGTTTTTGGACCAAATCCAGTGACGCTCAGGGGTTACTCCTGGATATGAGATCAGAATTCACTCCTGGCTTGGGGGACCATATGGGATACCAGTGAATCAAACTGTGGTCTGTCCTAGGCTAGCACGTGCAAGGCAAATGCCCTACCGCTTGTGCTACCTCTCTGGTCCCTCATCTCTTTGTTTTTTTATTTTGTTTACCTTATTGTTGGTGTTGAGGTCCCAAACACATCTTTTTTGTTTGCTTATTTGTTTGTTTTGGAACTATACCCACCATGCTCAGAGCTTATTCCTGGTTTTGTAATCATTCCTGGTAGTGGTCAGGGGACCATATATGGTGCTGAAGATTAAACCTGGGTTGGCTACATGCAAGATGAATGCCTTAACCTTAACCTTACTCTTAACTATCTCTCTAGCCTTTTTCAAACATATCTCTAAAGCCAGTGTCTAGGAATGTATTCCCAGTTTTCTTCTGTTTCTTCTATGTTTTCAGATGTTACAGCAAATCTCTAATCCATTTTGAATTCACTTGTGTATGACATTAATTAATCTGACATTAATTAATGTGTATGACATTGGGTAGTGGCGGTCTAGTTTCATACTTTCGCATGTGCTTATTCAAATTCTTTATTTTAGATGTTTTTATTTCTAGTCTTTTTCTGTACAGATAACGATACAACAGATTTCTTCAGATACTCAATTTGAATACATGTATCTTTTTATTATTATTGCATTAGGTCATGAACATAAAAGTAAAACTGCTACTTAAAATGCATATTTTAAATTTTTATCCATATTTTCAAATCATTTCTCGTTATTGGTAACTCAAACTCAAATGAACAAAGTTTAAGATGAATTATTCTTATTCACTGCCAGAGAAACTATTTTGTGCTAGTTTAACAGGTGAAAACATGTTACCATCCTTGCAGGCATTTTTTCCTTAAAAATCAATGTAAAAATATGTAACTTGAACTCTACCTTCTTAACAAATGTTCAAGTGCTGAGTACAGTATTGGGCAGTATAGGCACAGTGTTGTAGGGATGGATCCCCCAATCTTGTTTGTTTATATGAGTGAAAGTTTATGTGTGGAGAACAGCAACTTCCCATTGAGCCACACCCCCCCTCCTAACCCCTGCATTCCTCTCTGTGTCTTGGAAGTGAGCTGTTGTCTCATATTTTAACAGTTGGATTCTTAAAGCAATTTTATTTTAAATAGAATCATTTAAGTATTTGTTTTTTACTGACTTATCTCAGCATAATGCCTAGAAGATGGGTAAGATTTTACTTACTCATTTTGGTTTATTTTTGAGGGGGTAGTGGGGACTCCCCTGTGATTCTTGGAAGTTTCCTTGGGTGCACTGAGTATTGCCAAGCTGGCCACAGTGTGTCCAGGATTGTACCTGGAGCCTTGTGCAAGTCAGGCACGCCCTCCAGCCTACTGAGTTATCTTCCTTGGCCTTCATTTTCTTCACTTTTGAAGGCTGGGTGACATTCTGTTTTATTTATATTTCACATTTTGCTGAGCTGTTTATTCATCAGTGGACATTTAGGTTGTTACCATGTTTATTCTATTGTGAATAATGTTCTATAAATGGGAGCTCAGATTTATCTCTTGAGGATTCTGCTTTCAATCTTTTTTGATGCCTACATAGAATGCATTTGCTAAATCATATCTCAGTTGCTTTTCTGTTTTTTAATATTTTTAGTTTGGGGGTCAAACTTGGCTACACGTGTTCAGGGCTAACCTCTGGCTCTATACTCAAGGATCACCCCTGTTGGGCTTAGGAGAACATAGGAGTGCTGGTATTAAATCTGGACAACAGCTTGCCAAGCAAGCACCTTAACTGTGTGCTATCTCTCCAGCCTCTGTTATGTAGAAAACATTTTTTTGGATGATTCTCTGTAGTGTTTTGTACAGTGCAGGCCCCATTTTACATCCCTGCTAACAGAACACAAAGATTCAGGCTTCTCCACAAAGTCTTCATCAAAACTTGTCTTTTTAATTTTTGATAATGGCTGTCCTGACAAGCATGTAGAGATCTTATTGTAGTCTTGATTTACATATCCCCAATGATTAGTAATGTCGAATATCTTTCCAGATACAGCTGGAAAAAATGAGAGCACTTGAATGATTAATATCAGAAACTTACAAGCAGACTTTACAGTTGCTCTCACAGAGACGGGAAGGACCCTAGGGAATGCTGCAAGAGGTGTGGAGGGAACCCAAAGGATTGGTGACAATGCTGTGTGTGTATTAGGCTCTAAATTTAATCCTTGGCACAGCATGCCTCCCAGGCACCACTTGGTGCAGTTTGGGTGCTCATTGAGTATCACTAGGATGGCCCAAGCACCACACACCTGAGCAATTCTGCATCTCAGACCCAAGTACGTAGCTGTCAGATCTGACACTGATGAGGTGAGAAATGACTCGCAGACTTTTGAGCTGTGCTGGGAAGTCCCCAGCATCCTCAATCAAAAGAGAATATGGTGAATAATTATACTCCAAGAAATTCAGTAACCTAGAGGAAATGGAGAAATTTCTAAAAGTGTGCAAACTGAAAATACTGAATCACAAAGTTCAAAGTCTGTAGACTAACTATACACATAGAGATGATTTAGGATTGACAAATCCCCCAAACTAAAGAGATTCCAGGACCAGCTCTATTCAGGGTGAATTATTAAAAAAAAATTTTTTTTTGTGGGAATGGTTTTATGCCATACCTGGCAGTACTCAGGGATTACTCCAGCTCTGTTGCTCACAGGGTCACTCCTTACTCTGTGTCTAGTGGATCATGTAGGCTGCTGGGTATTGGAATCAAGTCAGCCAAGCAACTTTACTTCCTTTGTTATCTCATTCATCTTGTGAAATTTCAAGAAAAAATTAATACCAGGGATTCTTAAGCTTATCTGAAAAGTTGAGGAGAGAGAATACGTGCAAACTTAATTTTTGATAATGACATACTTTGATGCCAACCAGCCAAAGAAAAGATATTATTAGGAAAGGAAACAAAGTGCCAATGTGGGAATTCAGGCTAAAGTACTTAGAAAAATACTGGGACCATCAAATTCAGCATCACATTAAAAGGATCAAACACTGTGATAATGTAGGATTTATCCCTGGCGTGAAAGGGTGGTTCAATTTGAGCAAACCGGTTGATGTATGATACACTACATTAACAACACACAGTACAAAAAAATACCATGATCATCTCAATAGATGGGGAAAAAATCACTTACAAAATTCAATTATGCTAAAACTTCTCAAGAGGGTGGGTACAGAGGAAATGTGCCTCGACATAATAAGGACCATACATGACAAGTCACAGCTAATACTGTACTCAACGGTAACAAACACGGCTTTTCGACAAAAATGAAGAACAAGACAACAATGGCCACTCAAGCCATTCCTGTTTAACAAAACTTTGGAAGACTTATTTAATTTAATTAATCTTTTTTAGTGAAGAAAGGTAGTTTTTATTGAACAGAATTTGCTTGGAAAGCTGTGAGAAGAGAGAAAGAGAGGGGGTGTATACTGAGAGAACACAGGCTTCTCCAGGGAAAGAAAAAGAAAACAGAGACCAGCAAGAAAGGTATGTATTCAAGGGAGAACAAAGTCTTAAAGAACAAGCCTGGAAGACATTTTGGGAGGGGGGGGGCGGGCTCAGATGCTCAGAAATGCTCAGGGGTTATTTCTTGTTCTACACTTAGGAATGACCCCTGGAAGTGCTCTGAGGACTATATGGAATGTCATGGATAAAACATAGTCTGCTGAATGCAAAGCAAGTGCCCTCCCTGTTGGACTATCATCACTCCTGCCCCTAAAAGGCTTATTTTAAAATGCAGTTTCAGGCCCGGGAGATAGCATGGAGGTAAGGCGTTTGCCTTTCATGCAAAAGGTCATCAGTTCGAATCCCGGTGCCCATATGGTCCCCCGTGCCTGCCGGGAACGATTTCTGAGCATAGAGCCAGGAGTAACCCCTGAGCACTGCCGGGTGTGACCCAAAAACCAAAAAAAAAAATGCAGTTTCTGAAGTATTTTCCTATATGACATGACATGCAGTCAGAAAAAATTACAAGGGGGAAATACAGCACTTGGTGAACACCCAACACATGAGGAAATCAGACTTTAGAATCCTAGAAGTACACAGTAAAAATGCTTCTAGTCCCTCTCAGGTGAAGCCCAGCATGTCCACTGACCTCTTGTCACAAGAGTCAGTCAGTTCTCTTTATTACCAGACAGAGTTGTTCTGTTTGCTCTCTTTATTTTGGAGGATTCCACATCATCTAGAATGAAATAGGTATATGTATGATCATACTGAAGGTACATTGAGTGTTATTCTATCTGTCACTTTAAAATTTTGACTGGATGTAACAGTTCCAATGATAGTAGTCTAGACATATTGTAAATAAAGTGATAAAGTAGAACTCATGCAGTAGAACGGATATTATATTTACTACAGTGATTGAATATTCATCGGACATTAAGAGGACAAGCTCTTCCATAATTTTTCAAAATGGAATCATGGCAAGAAGGCTTAAATCACATCTATAAAGCTTCTTACAGGTTGGGAACTGAACAGCATTTATTTTCACTTTTTATGATATAAGACTGGGGCTCCAAAAATAGTCCCCTGATACCAGCAGAAATATGATAAAGATTATTGTCTTTTATCATTATGCATTTTTGCCCAAGTCACAATTAGTCACTGTAGAAACTATAGTTTTCTATAATTATAATTCTATAAATATAATTTCTATAATTATAACTTCTATAATTATAGAAAACTATAGTTTTCTCGGCATAAGACCTGACTCTGCAGGTCTCTTTCACCCTTATTGTTTTTCTATTATTCAATAGAGACAAAATAATGAATTTATGAATTAAATTGAGTACAGAGAACTTATTAAGTGAATTCTAAAATATATTGTCCAAAATATAGACTTGCTTAATTGCTTAATTCATGATGACTGGCTTCTATTTCTTTTTCAGTATGTATGCTAAATACTCACCTATTGTTTTTAGGCTATAGCTCTAATATTGAACTGTTAAATTAACTTTCTTTTCTTGTTGTCATTAGGGCAATCAGAAAAAGATCCAAATCTTAGTAAGAATAGTGATATAATCTGAACACATCACAGTCGGACTTTACAGAGACCAAATTGTGGACAGAACATTGAAAATGGAAGAAACATGAATTAATACATCTTCAAAATTTTCATCAGAAATGAAGGAGGCCAGAAGAAGTAATATGACATATTTTGAGTGCTGAAATTAAAAAAAAACTATCAGTAAAGGATTTTTATCACCGGCAATATTTGATTTCACAACTGATGGAAAGTTATAATGGCCACAAAATACACAGATCAAATTTGTTACGAGTGCCTACTCTATGTGAAAAGTACTTTTATGAGGACCTTAATAATGATAGTACAGCAAGTAAAGCATTTGTCTGGCACACAGTTGACCTGGGTTCACTCCCTGGTATCCCTTTTGGTCCCCCTGAACCTTTTAGGAGTGATTCCTGAGTGCAGAGACAGGAGTAATTCCTGAACATGCCTGGATCTGACTAGATCCCCAAAATACTTTTATGATTTAGCTATGGCAGTGTAATATTAGCATAACTTCAAGTATTGTTCTTCTTCTTGCATAGTTCAATGAAAGAGTCACAGGAGAAAAACATTTTTGGGGTGTTTTTGAGGCTGAAAATCACATTGAGAAAAACAGAAAGCTGAGTAATATGAAAAGAATTGAGAGGGGGTCAGCAGCTTCTTCAAAGACTTGTTAAGGACAAAAAGTAGAAAAAAGGAAGCAAGTATCTTAAGAAAAATAAATGAACACATACATGAAATATTTGTGTGAAATGAAATTTAGAGAAAAGGTGTACTTGTTTTTCTAATGAAATATTGCTGAATTACAACAGGCCTCACAAGAAAGAGGTAACTTGGCAGCATAGCATAAAGTTTTGGTAGGAAAAGTCCTTTTGAGGATGAAGAAGAAAAATAGGAAAAGAACTGAGTTCACTGTTTATTTTATAATAATGAAAATTTTCAGTCTGAATGAGGGCATAACAAAAATGACAGAGAAAGAAGATCTTAAAGCCCCATTTTACCACCAGTTACAAAGGAACTACAGTTGTGTCTTCATAATCTTCAGTGTTCAGCTAGTCTGACCTGTTTCACAATCATATCTATAACCAAATATTTGATTGCATGACCCATCATTATTGCTTTTGCTATTGTTCATAACATGAATTTTCAAGAATGTTTGAACATGAATTACTATTCTATTGTTTTTTCCTCCTCTATTTTCTTAAACTAGTGTTTTATTTAATGCAAAGTATTCCCCCCTATAACTCACAATTATGTTTTGGTTACTTGAGGGTTTATTTGATAATTTAAACAAAATCTCACTGCAATATATTGATTCTTACAATGATGCGATCTGATTATTTTGTAGTAGTAGTAGAGTAATTAAAATCATTTTTCAAAGTAATATTTACAGTAATATGATTTAGGATGAGTAGTTCTTTCTTTTTTTTTTTAGACTTCTGTTTAAAAATGCATGCTTTAAGAGGGAAATTTATAAAATTCATCCAGAGGGTATATGTGTATGTAATATCTAATCACTTTCTCTTATAAAATGTATGATATTCTTTTGAAATTAGTAATAATCATTTTTTATAATGCTTCTAACTATGGTTTCTCATGAGCATAATTTCAACACCACACCTATTACCAATGGACTCTCCAATGGACTCCAATTCCACTCCTTCCCCCCTATTTTCCAGAATATATTATTTCTATGTAATGTCCATATTAATGAAGATTATTGCCTTATTTTGGAAATAATATTTCATATAAGTATCCCAATATTATTCTTGTTTTTTCTGTTTTTTTTGGGGGGGTTTTGGGTCACACCCGGCAGTGCTCAGGGGTTACTCCTGGCTCCATGCTCAGAAATTGCTCCTGGCAGGCACGGTGGACCATATGGGGCACCGGTATTCGAACCGATGACCTTTTGCATGAAAGGCAAACGCCTTACCTCCATGCTATCTCCCGGGCCCCCCAATATTATTCTTGATACAAAAGACTGTACAATCAATGAAATGGTAGGAGTAAGCTTTTCCTTTTGCTGTCTTTTTGGACTTTATAAAATATCATTTTTGACCCCAAATTGTAAGCTACTCGACTTTCTGTATGCGCAGTTCATAGTTTTTTTTTTTTTTACCAGAAATGAAATCAGAGCCTCTCAATGAAAGAAATATAATTTTACACTTAGCTGTATTTATGTATTGCATTTTTGGTATTGCACAAAGCCATATAAATTAGATTTAAAAATGCTGAAGGGCAGAAAATTTGTCAAATAATGTAAAGATATGCATTCTACACAGATGGCTCTATTTTAAAAATACATTGTCTTTATAAATTGATGTATAATTTTAGTGTGGTACCAATAAAATAGCTAATAGATTTTTATATAGAATTTGACAGACTATTGCTTTATGAGGAGAAGCATTCTATTAAGATAAACAAACAATGGATGAAAGCGTGTTCAGCAGAGTTAGATATTAGTGACAAAAGGGAGAAATATTTCTTTTAATATTTGTAACAAATAAAAATATAACACCAAGAATTTCTAAAAGAAAATATGTCACATATTTCAGAAGGTCAATGGCCCAATAAATATTGACAATGCATAGGAAAAAATTCATAAAAAATCTAAACATCAAATTTCCATGAATATATGGATTTTGGTGATGTATTTTATTGTAGAATAAATGGACAGGTTCTAAATTGAAATGACAAAACATCTCTAATATCAAGAATGGGTAAAATATGCATCAAATATGTACAAAAATATGTATCAAAGTTCTAATAGGCTTATAGATTGATTCAGCTGCTATGGAACAGAATTAGGAAGCGATTGCTAAGTTTTAAAAATACCTTTTTATGACCCTACTGTTCCTATTTATGATATTAATATGCATGTCAGTAGTACATAAGAAAATAGCTAAGGAATAACTATGTTGATAAGATTAGGAAATATGAAACTTGACATTCTGTCACAGATTGAGCTGTAAAATATATAAAAGACCAAACAAACAAACAAGCTGAGAATACCTACCAGGAAATTTTTTAAAACAGAAAAATAAACCCTATATGCATATTGGATGATATGAACATTCTTAAATGCTTCAGAAAATCTTTCAGGATCCACAGTGCTACAATCCAGGGGAATAATCCAGTAATCCAGGGAGAGAAAGGATATGTGGAAAAGACCTATTATGATTGACTTGTTTCAAAATTTTGCTGTGGAAATTTACTAAGATGTTACTATAATTAGCATTTAGTATGAAAGACACTCTCAAAGGTGTAGCTCAGAATCAGATGGATGGAACCTTGAAAAGGGCTTATACACTAGAAATGTTCTTTTTAGACAAATGTAAATTTTTGTTTGCATTTGAGTTATATCCAGAAGTACTCAGGTCTTATTTCTGGCCCAGGGATCATTCCTGATGGGGCTTCGGGTACCTTATAGAATGCTGAGGATTCAATGTGGATCAGCCAAACATGCAAGATAAATCCTCTACCTGCTGCACTATCTCTCCGGCCCTGGTGTGTGTGTGTGTGTGTGTGTGTGTGTGTTTTCTTTTCTTTTTTTTTTTTTTGTTCACTGTGGAAGTTAACTGAAGTAGAATGTTATTGAAGTTTAGGACATGGAATCAAAGACTTCTGAAGATAAGCTTCCTAATTAGACCTGGCTTCAGAGAAGCCTTGATTCTCTCTCAGATCAATATGAAATACTCTTCTATTGCACTGTTAGTATAAGGATTAATTTGCACAACCTCATGCACACCCGTAGCTAGTTCCTATTGTATGAAGATCATGATCCATCAGCCCAAACCCACGATAATGGGCTAATCTGATAATGCCTTCTAGGAACTGAAATATATATGTAGATGTAGTGCTATTTCAATGAATTAATGTCTTCCCCACACTGTGGTGAATGGAATAAACTGTAGAAAGGCTTCACAGATAACAGATGCCTCTAAGAATGCTAGTTGTATATGTGAATAAGGGTAATGTTGACTCAATAAAATAATGTGCTTAACACACATGGGACATGAAATGTAAAGATTCCTGCTATATAATGTTCCTACCAAGTGAAAATATAGGAAATATAAAGACAAACCTTTAGACTCTGAAAACTAGAATTTGGGGGAAGAGAAAGCAGAGAGAAGGAACCTAGGGACAGTGTTCATATTAGCACTTTGGTGGTAGCATTGTCTGCTTAAAGCATAAAATTAATACTGTTACATTATGTTGCTTCATTCTCAAAGTTATATTTCAAGAAATTGTTTGTATTTGCAAGAAGAAAATAACACATCAAAAAAAGAAAAAACAAAAATGTCATTTAATTAGGTAAACAGTATTATTAATGAAGAACTTTTCCTTTTTGGACTTTAAAACTAAATTATTATTTGGGTGATATTGTCATAATAGTGTTTTGGTTTATGATATTAATGCACAGAGTTTCTACACACTACTGCCACCAAATTGCCCATGACCTTCTATTCCTGTCGGTATTTCACCGTTAGTGTTGATTTCCCCCATCCCCACACAATTTGAGATGAAGAGTTAAAGTGTTGGGGCATATGTTTACTTCATATTATCATCACCAACAAGCCCTTGACCCTCTACCTCTATCCTTGGGTTACTTTCTAGCTGCCTCATCATTTTCTGTACTCCTTCTTTGGTTAGTTGAAGAGACAAATTATTAAGTAAAAAGGCAGTAAAACATGTTGTATTAATTTGATGTGTTTTGGACAGCTAACCCTTTAGGATAGAGATAACATCTCCCAATAATGGTTTTGTTTCTGAATGTTGAAATGAAACTTCCTACATTAGGAAACACATGTCCTTAAATCAAGTGACACGCGCATTTCCCCCTCATTATTAATTTCTGAAGTGGTGACTTCAATATTCAATAAATGCATAACAAGATACGACACTCCACTGGGGAAAAAACAATTCCATTCTTGATTGGTGGATAAACACTTTAGCGAGAGATCGTTTGATAGTTTCTGCCTTAAACGATTTGGTCTCCCAAGACAGAGGTATTTTTCCAGAGCCAGCCCTTGCACCGTGTCATTGTAATGACACCGTAAAACAGTTCTTTTTATATTTTGCAATAAAACAGTGTGACATCTTAAATCTGAGTTGCTTTACTTTTTAAAGGGCGAAGGATGCATGATTTCTTCCCATCTGCCTCCTTCCAGCCTGGCAATCATCAGATACAAAAGAAGGAAGCTCAGGGGAAACACACTGTCACTCTATAAATAAGATGGAGGGGTCATTGTTCACAATCGGAGAAGATAAGAAGACAAGGTGACAATAACCTAGAATTATTCAAAGGAGTGTAGGTTTTGCAGCAGGGAAAGATGACACCATGGAAGATGCTCCTAGCCAAGCACACTGGGTGGAAGTAGTTATAAGTCATCAGAGATTAGGAAAGTTTGTATTAGCCCTTGGGAGTTCACAAAGTGAATTGTGCCTTTGGTGAATGGATGGATGGTTGGATGGAGGGATGGATGGATGGAGGGATGGATGGAGGGATGGATGGATGCGGGGATGGAAGGAGGGAATGAGGAAGGCAAAGGATGAGAATGAGAGATGGAGGGAGGGAGAAAGAGTGGGAGGGATGGAGTTGAGAAGGGAACTCAGCCAGTAAATGTTCCCTGGTAGTTTGCTATGTTCCATGAGAACAAGGTTCTAATATCATAATTTCCCATTTCTCTTTAAAGCTTTAATTTCAATAAACAGATACCAATAGATACTGAGAAACAAGAAGTGCCCCTTCTTCCAAGTTCATGTGCCCCTTTCCCAGAGAAAACACAACCAAATGAATCAGCACCAAACAACTCAAAATTGAAGATACTTAAGATGGCCATTGCCACCATGTGTTCTGATCAAAGAGCTATGACTGCATTGTGCTGCGGTAGATCCGTTTTGGCTCTGATTCAGCATTGCCAAAATCTAACTCAGCAGTGGGATCCAGCTTAGAGGAAGTGTCTGAAGGAATTATTTATTTTAATCAGAGAAAATTCATGGTTTCCCAATACTGTGTCCTGTCTTGAAGACCATATTAAGGATTCATGTAGATGCTTGAACAGTTATAGTGTACTATCTTAGCAGTGTTCAGGCTTCTAAAACAAAATGCTGTAGTCTGGGTGACTGATAAATGTAGACATGTGTTTCTATATTTCAGAACTGTGATTCTGGATACTGGATGTCCCATGCCAGAGTGCTGTGCAGAAACCCTCTTTTTGGTCACTAGCTTCTTGCATTTTCATATGGTGAAAGGAACTTGAGAAATTAGTGTAGTCTCTTTTATAAAAAGTCACTAGTTCATTTTATTTAAACACTGTGGTAGCAAGGATGTTAATAATATAGTTTTTTTTTCCTTCACAGATAAAAAGTTGTTTATGATTGAGTTTCAGTCATACAATGTCCGACACCCTTTATCAGTGCATGGTAGGGTCTGGAGTTGAAGGACCAGACCACACAATTGAAATAAAGCAAAGCAAAGATTTATTCTACCAACAAGCTATAAACTGACTAATCAAGGTCACTTCCCACAGGAGGCTACCCCCACTACCAGAGGGGGTCACAAGCCAGTTATATAGGACTAGAAGCAGGAGGTCTCAACCTTTAAATTGATTGGCTGTTGTCTAGGGCGTTTCTAGGGTGTTTCATCATGCCCTTTTATGGCTAGATGTGGTTTATAGGGTCTTGGTTACATCATTATTGTTGGGATAGAAACTTAGCCCTCAAATAGAACTTAGTCTTGTTAACCTTAAATGGAAATTCAATATTGGTTTGACAAAATGGAGTCACTTCTGCTCTAGGCTTTACAGGGCAGTTTCCTCCTGCCCTCCCCCTGTCTGCATCTAGAACAGATTCTCCCCTTATTCCCTTTCTTTTTAGACACTGGTTTGCAATATTGCTACTAAAAGGGTATTATGCATATCACTTTGCTTTCTTTTAGCACTTGCCCAGAAGGATCATTTTCATCTCTCACTGTCATAGTGGTCCCTATCTTTATTCTAACTGCACTGTTCCACTATTCGTGGCAAATTTTCTATCATGGACTGGTACTCCTGGCTTGACTTTATTGTCTCTGGATATTATTACCGTTCTATCTTTTAAAAAAATTCTACAATGAGTGCCATCTATCCCCTTTTCTCTGTCTAAAAAGGTACTAATTGTTTCTTAAGGGCATCACCCCAGGATTTAAGCACTGCCCCCCAAACCTCGTTCACACTGGGCATTAGGAGTTCAACCTACGAGTCAGGCAGTGGCTGTCTTCTAATGCTATGACCAATGTTCCCTTATGACTTGCTGAAGCTCATAATGAGAACCAGACAATTGATCTTTGCAGATAATCCACTGGCAAATGTCTTTCCTGCATTCATATTTGAGTTGATATTTCCAGAATTTTCTACTAGCAGTGACATTTTGCAAATATTGGTTCAATATCTTGATTGCTTTCTTCAGAGTTCTGTATACGTCCGTAAAACTTACTCTCACTCCCTTTAACCTGTATTTGCATAATGTAAACTGCAGTTGAGTTTCCTCCATGCATACTAATGTGAAGCCTTTTGGTTCTGGAATTCTGAAAACGCAGAGCAGGTCTCCCTGTGTGCCTTCTTTGAAATCCCTAGTCCCTGGTCTAAGGGAACAATCTTTCCTTGGAAATCTTGACTGATAGATAGCCATTTCATACAAAATGTATTTTATTGCCTTTTACATTATATATTATTTCCATTTATATCACCAGGACAACTATTTAAAAGCCTGATGCCACTATGGGAAAGATAAGATTTCCTGAAATAGGAGTGAAGTGATAAGGCAGAAAATAAAATAGGTCAACTCAGCGGAAAGATAGTTTGGAATTCTTACTGTAAAACTAGTGTGATCACTACCCAGCATTGCTTGGTTATATCCCTGGTGGCTTCCAGCACCTTCAGACCTGAGCATCTCATTGCCTGCCTTGGCATTGAACTTGGTTCATTCATTCATGCTTGGTTGGGTATTGCCTAGAATAACCTTCTGAGCACTGCTTTTAAGCCCTCCTCTTAAGAGCGCGCACGCGCACACACACACACACACACACACGCACACGCACACGCACGCACGCACACACACACGCACACACACACACACACACACACACACGTTTCTTAGGAGTGAGAAAGAGTACGGTTTACTTCTAAAGAACCAGAATAACAGAAATTTTGGAAGAAGAATGTGGAACTAGCCGATTACATAATGTGCTAACAATAAGGTCTAATTGGGGACCAGAATGGTAGCACAGTGGGTAGGCAGTTTGCCTTATGTGTAGCCAACCTGGGTTCAATCTCTGACATCATCGAAGGTCCCCAGAGCCTGCCAGAAGTAATTCTTGTGTGTCAAGAGTAAACCTTGGGGATCACTGGGCGTGGGCCCAGAACAACAACAACTACAAAAAATAGGTCTAATTGAGATAGTATGTGGGTTCAGGCACATGTCTTGCATATGACCATCTCTCCTTAGTTTTTGTTTTGGTGCTGGGGAGTAGCCTCTAGTGAGTGGTCTGAGGCAGGGCTGCTACAAGGATTAAGAAGGAAATATAGGCCCAGAATGATAGCATAGCGGTAAAGCATTTGCCTTGCACACTGCCGACCCAGTTCTGCCGACCCACACTGCCATTGTGGGTTTGATCTGCGGGATCCCATATGGTGCCTCGAGCCTGCTGGAGCCAAGAGTAATCCCTAAGTGCAGCTTAGGAAACAAACAAACAAAAAAAACATACAAAGACATGAGAAAAGTGTTGGGTCAGGTAGCTCATAGCCTTATGGACTAAGAGCCCCGATTCTCTATCAAATTTCTTATTGGAAGAGCAAGGGAAATTCTTATAAAAATTTGCTTATCTAGCTAACCTAACCAGACTATGCTTTTATTTATTTTTTTTCTTTTTTCTAGGGGTTTTGAGGAAGAGTACTTCTGGCAGTAGTCAGGGTTTACTTCTGGCTCTGTGATCAGGGAACACTTCTGGAGGGCTAGGTAGACCATATAGGTTGCCAGGGAGTATACCTGGGCCAGTTATGTACTAGGCAAATACAGCCTTATCTTCTCATGCCTACCTATTGCTCAGGCCCCAGGCTAAGCTTTTTATGTTAACAGTTGCTTTGTGAATGATGGGCAAAGGAGCTACATGAAGGAGGTGAAACAGTCTCCAAATTAGGTTTATCTCAAGGGATTTGTCTCTGGGTGAAGTAGAGCAGATAAAATGATTACAGGACCCCCCACTGATGTAGTTTTCCACATCCAGTGCTGGCTTTCTTGGAAATAAATGTCCCATATGCCTATAAGCCCTTCACAGTCTGTCTGTCTTAATTTCAGTCTGTCTGTCTTAAATCCCTTTAAATTAAATTTTTTTTATCTCTTCCCAACATTTTGGGACAAGTATTTTTTTTCCTTCCACACCTGTCAGTGCTCAGGACTTCTGACTGTGCTCAGGGCTCATTTCTAGTTAAGCTTGGGGGACCTATGTGCTACCACTAACCCAAGTTAGTGTCATGCAAGGTAAGCCACCTACTTGCTATACTATCAACCTGCCTCTCTCTCTTTCTCTCTTTCTCACACACACTCTTTAAAGAAATATCATTATTCTTTTGAGAAATCTGATTCATGAATTAAAAAAATAGCATTTTGAGATGGCATTAGAGCATGAGTTTGTGATATTTTTAGAGAAGGAAGATGAATAGAAATGTACTCGAAAGAAATTTTCTGAGCACACCAACTGTATTGCTTCAATGCAGCCAAAGACACATTCTATCCCACAGAATATATTGTACACATTGCATGGCTTTCCATCGTTGTGATTGTTTAAATGTGTGCTTTTTTTCGCTCAAAGTAAAATCTTTGCAAGCATTTTTTTCCTCTGTGGAACTATGTACCATATCTTTCTACTATTTCTAGTTGAACAACAGTCTCTTGAAAAGCAGCCATTTAAATTAAGGTGCAGAGGGTTCCAGAGTTATTTCTTATTTTCCTCTTGATATTAATAGCTCTACCCCTTGGGAGAAAATCTGGGCCTCATGAGCATTGTGCTTCATCAAGCAGCAAAAAGAAAAAAAGGCACCCCCCCCCAGAATATAGATAGCCTATAAAGAACACTTCAGTCAAATTTTATGAAGCTTTAAATAAATGGGTTTTATGGTTATTCTTGCAAAACTTCTTTTTGAGTTAACTTGCACCGAAAAGTGATGCTTTTCCTTTTTTGTCACTTTGAGTTCTCTTAGCTCACAAACTACTCCCTGGGGATAAGTGAGTCGGATGGAGACATAAGATAACTGTAAGTTAATGGGACCCCGATGGCCTTTAAAAGTTAATGCTGCTAAAGCAATTAATGAAGCTTCTAAAGTAAGGGATGTAAGCCTGAGGATAATTTATGCATTGGGATGATCTGGCTCATTATTGGCATTATTTAACATTCCCCAGATAGTTAAGGAGATCATAGTTATATAGCCAAAAAAAGAAGGACAAGAAAATATTTTTCACTCCCAGAGACAGGAAAATACTCTTCAAATTAGGAGAATAAAAGAGATCTATACATGGAACACAACTATTAGGAGGGAAAGCATGGTGCTTCTTTACAAGAAGGCAGCTAGTAAGTACAGAGTTGAAAGAACATTACGGTTCTAAAATTATGTTTGGCAATTCTGGATGAAATAATGGGTCTATTGGCAATAGCCATTTGGAATTCTAAAATTCTAAAATCAGAGGCAACCTTGATTGGAAAGTCTATATCAAGGACAGGCCAGCATCACTGATGCCACTAATAAATCTTAACATAAAAAATAGGTCTATGGGATCTCAATGATGTTGACATTTAGGAAACAAAACACTCCTGAAGTCTGTCTGTGAAGTGAGAGATGAGTCCAATGGCTGGAGTGCATGATCTAAGGGGTCAGTCCGGATTCCCTCCTGGTATGGTCCCAAACCAAACCAAACCAAATGAAATGAAACCAAACTAAACCAAAACAAGTGAGAGGGAAGAATTATGAAAATTCTTGGGGTCAAATGATAGCACCACAGGTAAGATGCTGACCTTGCATGAGGCCACCAATCCCAACACCTCATATGGTTCCCGGAGTGTAACCCTTGCCTTAATGCCCTTTCACCTAAACTTTCTTTTAAGATGTTAATCCCACCTGGATGACCAGACCTGTCCACACCTGGGATGGAGAGGGCTGTTTAAAAATAAAAAAGAAGACACATAAGATAAAGAGCACGGAAAAAAACATGGCTTAGGAGTACAGGCCAGAGAGTTTGGCAAAGAAAGCAAATGGCAAAAAGACTCATGGCAGAGAAAAAAGCCATGAGAAATAAAGCAAGCTGACTTCAATGAATATCTTTTTTTTTTTGACTGCTGTGTATTATTTCTATGACAATACCTGCTTCATCAGACCCATCTGCCTGAGAAGTTAGAAAGATGGTGCCTGGGGCAGCCTCACCCAACCCATGGATTTTATAATTTATATATATATATATTTTTTTGTTTTGTTTTGTTTTTGTTTTTGGGTCACACCCGTGACGCTCAGGGGTTACTCCTGGCTATTCGCTCAGAAGTCGCTCCTGGCTTGGGGGACCATATGGGAAACTGGGGGATCGAACCACGGTCCGCCCTAGGCTAGTGCAGGCAAGGCAGGCACCTTACCTTCAGCGCCACCTCCCGGCCCCATAATTTATAATTTTAATGTTTATTCTATGCCCAAGCACTCCAGGGAGTGATACCTAAGTGCAGAGCCAAGAGAAAACCCTGAGCACAGCTGAGTGTATCCCCATTTCTCTAAAATAGAAAATACTTGAGCTGTTTCTGTTAAGATTTCTAAGATTAACCTGCTAGTTTTTATAGGAAGTACAGGGGTAGAGGAAAGTTAATCTATACAATATGAAGGAATTAGGTAAGTGTAGAATGTGGGACATTTGGTAATTCTTACCAATGGAATGTATAAAATGTGAGATTTGGGGTCTGGAGAGATTACTGTGGGGAGGGTGCTTGCTTTGCAGATGGCTGACCTGGATTCTATCCCCAGCATTCCATATGCTTCCTCCATTCTTTTAGGAGAGATCACTGTTAGCAGAGCCAGGAGTCACCCAGAGCATAGCTAGGTATAGCCCCCCAAACAAGCAAAAAATGTGAGACTTATTCTGGGAGAAGTTTCAAAGATTTAACTTTATTTTACATTCTGGAGCCCTTAGTTTGATCTATGACACTGCACTGTCTATGCTGGTGTAGGGAGCCCTGAGCACTGAATTGAGAGTAGCCACCAAGTATACTATTGGTTATGACCTAAATCAAAGCAGTAAACAAACAAACATGAAAATCTCTTTCTTGCTCACTCGATCAGAAAAATGTCTGCCACAGAGACAGCAGGGTGATGGGAGAGTGGGAGGGAAACTGGGGACACCTGGCAGTACTCAGGGAGCCATTTGCAGCGTCAGAAATTGAACCTGGGTCAACCACATACAAGTTCCTTAGCTCCTTCATTTTCTCCCTGTTCCCTCCACATGGGCTTTTTATTTGTAACAGATCTGAGGAAAAAAATTACCTTTAGCCAGTAGTATTTTCCACCTTTTTAGGTCAGTAAATTATAATGACAAAGGACCATATCAATTAGGCTCTTGAAAATATTTCTTCTTATGTCATTAAAATGTTGTCGACAAATGATTTCACCATACTCTAGTTTATTTCAAACAGCTATACAAAGTGCATTTTTAGACAATTTTATGATATGTTAATGTATCTAGTCATGTGCCTTAAAAATCTAGGAAATGGTGGCAATAAATAATATTCACAGATGACTACCATGGGGGACTAGAGTGTAGAACAGAGGGTAAGGAGCTTACCTTGCATATGACCCATCTGGGTTCTATTTCCTGTATCCATAAACCCTTCCAGGAGTTACCTTTGAGTGCAGAGCCAGAAATAACCCCTGGGCATCACTGGGTGTGGCCCCAAACAAACAAATACAAAAGTGGAATAATACAAACAAAAGTGTTTTCCTGAGCAGAGAATCTTTTATGTAATACAAATATTTAACCCTGCATCTTTTTCCCAGTTCATTCTCAGTATTGAATCACCCTCACTTCCTTTTCTCTGTCTTTTAGACACACAAAATGTAATCTTTGGGTGATCAAGACAGAGTTCATGGTATTTTGTTTTTCCTGTTCATATTTATACATGCATTTCTTGACTCACTCTCTGTAAATAGATATAGATAGGATACATTAGCATTTATTTTGGTAAATACAATAGCTTGAGATCCATCCTCAACATATTTTAACCTGTATTATGCAGTGCTGTTGAATGTAGACACAGTGTGTCATATGACAGATCTCTAGAATTTAGTCAAATCCTCTAGGTCAGTTGATTCTGTTCTCCTGGTGATATTGAAAAATTTTACTGCCTGTTCTCTCTGATTCTTGTTCTCAAAAGCCAGCATTTCTCATCTGGGGCCATTTGGCTCCCTCTGGATCCCCAGTATATCCCAAAGGAGTACTAGGGGGCCAATCAGTAGAATGTGAGGGACACAAAAAGGAAAGGAGATTAGATGAACCGGTCTAGAGAAGGTTAAGTGAGAAACACAACTTTAAAGCACAGTGTGTGTGCCTTAATTCATGACATCTCTCCAGGAGCTCACCTTATTCTGTTCAGCTGCTGCCAATATCAGCTTAACCCAAGCTACTGTGTCTTATGTCCCCTTGATCTACTTCTCAACTCATTGTTGCTCTTAATAAGATTTTTGTTTACATCCATTCCCTGTTGTAGGTTAGACACACTAAACATCAGATAAGCAGGGAGAAGACACGTATTAGTGTCTTGTGGTTACCCTTGGTTTCTTTGGGTGGTTTCAATTGCAATGTTTTCCTGCTTTAATGAGACTTGGTTTTCCTGGGAATAGGGAGCAGCATAAAATGCAATGAAGCGAGCAGATTTGAAAGGCCAAACACCAAAGTGAAATTCTCCTTATGGGACTCTCTAGAAGTTCGAAGGAGGATTGTAGATCCCTATTGTGATTAAGCATTGCAGTTCCCTGAGCAGGCATGAGCAAGAGAGATATTGAAAGCTTCCGGATATGGGATCAGTGCAACAATCATTTTATGGGAAATATCCAATTAAGTGTTTGTTAGCTTTTCATGTGGAAGAAATCTTCACATTAAACCAATGCAATGTCTTAGAGAAGTAAAAGAAATCACTTAGATACTGGAGATTACACAAGTCCCTGGTGTTTCTAGTAATTTGCTTAAAGCACTGGCTCTCTTAGAGTTTGGTTTGGGGACAAGCAACTTCTGTATCACCTGTAAATTTATTAGAAATGCAAATTACTGACCTCTACTTCAGATCTAATGCCTCAGTGAGCCCAGAATCTGTTTTCAGAAGCTTTCTAGGGGACTCTGGTGAATGCAAAATTTTAAATTACTAGTTTAACGTATATTTTCCAAAAATAGTTCTTAACATTTTTTAACCCATTCCACCCATTTTTATTAATACCGAATAATCCTTTGAAATAATACCTCAGATCAGATAATTAGTCATTTTTGTTTTTATTTCAAGGCTATTTGTAAAAGGCAATTATGTTTTATACTTAAATTCTTCTTATTGGTGAGAACTTGGAAACTATTGTATATCTTTTTATTATTATCATCACATTTTATTATTTTGCTGATCATTCAGCAAATAAAGGTCCAAATACATAGCTCTTACCTGAATGATTCTTTTTTAAAACTATAGATTATGTAGTTACTAATAATATACTTGTTCTGGCATTCCATATCCTAGCATCAATTCTACCACCAGTATAACATTTCTTTGACCATTGTCCCCAGATTTTTACCCATCCCCAAGACTGCCCCCTTGGTAGGTAGGCACACTATAATTTACTTTATATTGCTTGTTACAAGTAAGTAGTAGTGGAATTATTGGAAAAAAAAACTTCAGCAAAATAAAATTTGTGAAACCTGTTATATCCTAAATGGCGTTATTATGCCATCAAAGGTTTACTAAACTGTATGTTGCTAATTGACCATTCTGTGTTCTTAGTTTTATTTGTTTACTTAAGTTGGCGTCTGTGCTATTTTGGCATCTAATTTGGTGCATTACTACTGGAGTGTTAAAGTAAAAAAAAATGGAGGTGTTGTATATTTACATATGTGCTCCAGGAATTCCAGGATCTGTGATTGAATGACAATGACTGTGAAATGTGTCTGTAACTGCAAGGGCTTCTGGAAGTATGGAAGGGTGAGTATGGAAGGCTGCTCATACTCACTCTGAGAAGACCCTAAAGTTCTCAGTTCTAACATCAGTGTACCTGGCTGGAGTTTTGGTCAGTTAGGTGTGTCTGAGGATATCAGTGGTTAGCAAAGCTGTGAAGTTGGGTCATTGGCATTGTGACATATGTGGGTTGTGGATGCCATTGCCAAAACTTTGGCAGGGCAGGTACTTGAACCACTTCTCTCCTCCCAAGAGTGTCCCAGTTTTCACTTATAAGACCAGTGTAACCACAATTTTTGTGACTTGACTTAACATCCTTTCAAAAGTAAATGAGTCTGTGTAGCTAGCTCATGCACTGACATGATGGTAACTGTGGGACATGTCTGTGGTTGCCAAGGCTTCTGGATGTATAAAGGACTGGAGGGAGGCTGCCTGCACTCCAAGAAGATCCAGTATTCTCAGAAATTACTTTTGGAAGGTGTGGAGATCCATATACGATGCCAGGTATCAAACCCTGATTGACTACATGCAAGGCAAACATCCTATTCATTATGTTATTGCTCCAATTCCCTTAAATTCTTTTTCGGATCATTTATCTCTGTCTTCTGTCTAGTCTATATCTGTTAAGCAGCGCCTTCCTCCATGCCCCACTGTATGACACATATCTCAAAGTGGCAGATCTAGAAATCAGTAATTGAAGGAATATTAATAAAGTTTTTTTCTTCTTGTTCTCACTTCCTGATGGCCAGTTTATGAAAGACTTGGGCAGTCTCTACAGGGGGTCTTGTACTTTGAGATGAGTTGGGAGTATGGGATAGAAGTGCATGAATGGGGTTTTCTCAGCAAGACATAAATAATGGCACTACCTGGGCTCTAGAATGAAAGAACCATCACATTTCCTAGGGGCTTAGTATTATCTGAATCATCAAATTCTCCTTTAAGAATTCAGAAAGCCTCCAACTTTCCTCAAAGTACCAACTGGGAGCAGAGCTTACCTTCTCTGTGGAGGGTAATTCGTCAGCTAAGGGAATCCTTAAAGCAACAAGCATTTTTCTACCTCAGATCCTAATTGATTTTCCTTTATTTTATCCAGCACTCCTCTTTGTAGAATAGAAAAAAGAAGGATATTCAGTTGCATGAGGAGATGTGGTTTCCATTATCACCTCATCTTTCTTGCTGAAGCTTTACTTTGAAGTATCTGAGAAACAATAACAACACATCATCCTTCCTTGAGAGGATTAAAAAGGGCTTGTTTTCCACATCACTCACGTTGGGGCCTCTGAACCAACTCTGACCTTATACTAGAAACATTTAAGCAAATCTAAAAACTAAAGTTATACCCAACCCTATGAACTGAAATCTTAATGTAAAGTGGTCTTGTATAGGACAAGAACACCAAATTGTTTTGCATTTCCTCAGGGTTCCTCTTACATATAGACTCAGGAAAATAGTGTAGAATAAAAATATAAAATACAAAGTATAAAGTCCACGTGTTGGGTGAGGCATGGTTCCTCTACCCCCTTTGGTAGGTGGGTCTGAAGAAGCAGAATAATCGCGGAGAAGTAATTCACAAGCAGTCAAAGTTTCATTGGAGTTGGCTTGTTTTTATTCCATGTCTTTTCTCTGCCACATGCTTTCCCTCACAACTGCTTCTCTGCTAAACTTTCTGCTGACCCTATCTCACTCTCTTTTTGCTGCTTCTTCTTTGGTCTACCTTCAGCCAGACTCTTTTATTTCTTATTTAAAACATCCTGCCCCATCCCAGGTGTGGTCAGGTCTGATTATCCAGGTGGGATTAACATCTCAAAAGGAGATGTTAGGGAAATAAGAAATTGGGGGAAGGGTTACCTTACAGATAGAACCAAAGGCTTTGTGACACTCTTCTGGAATGGACCTAAGAATTCTGAGGGTTGGATGGCAACACTTTGGAAAAGCCAGGGCTTTGATCGAAGTGGGAGGAGGATAGGCTAGAAGATACTTCCTAGACTTCTTCTTGGAGTAGAACTTAATAGGTAACTTAATAGGGAAGGCAATACTTAAACTCTTTAGAGGAACTGTGCACTCAATGACTTTTGCTCTGTGTTCTAGTATCTGCCTTGTATTTATCTTATATTTAGTTATCTTGTATTTGGTTATCTTGTATTGAGTTATCGTGTATTTCGTCCACATCCAGCATGTCTTTTCTTCTTTCTGGCTATACCAGTGGGGATATCCTCACACCATTAGACACAGCCCTGTTTAGTTCCTGTTCCTTGCTTTATTAATATCCCCAAGTTCTTACAATTTTATTGTTGAGAAAAGTTTACTCTGGCCTGGCAACCAGTATGACTGCCAATCGCATTTCCCCCACCCACCATGTTTATCCTGCTCAGTCAGCAGAATACCTTGCTTCTTATGAGTATCTGTTCTCCTTCGGATGAGTGAGAGCTTCTAAAAACAGTATCTAGATGAGAAAGCCGACCGCTTGTTATTGAATCTGCCATGCTTAATGGGGTGAATTTTTAGATACAGTTTCTCATTAACATCTTGAGAACGGCGTTTGATCTACAAAGGTTTTTTTTTTTCTTTGAGTATCTTTCATATTAAGTTAAATGGCCAGGGGGAAATGAGGTTTCAGGTGTAATTAAGATAGCTAATAAACTGAAAGTAGATAGATGTGCATGGATTGTATCACCAGGGTCATTTGAAATGAGTGAGGGACTCAGAGGGAGCAGAAGAATGTGAGTAGGAGAATGACTCAACTACCTATTACTGGAGGGAAAAGAAGGGCAGTCCCCAGACAGGAGGGATAAATCTCCATGCCATCATAAGACTTTTAATACATATGAAAAGCACTTTTATTAACTTGAATAAAACATAATAAAGTATCCCTGGTGTTTGGACTTAAGTTCATTTTCACAGGTGTCAGTATTGTGGTGAAACATTTGGAATGTATTTCCTATTTGGAAAAATACAGGAAGCAAAGAAAACTATTGAAGTTTTCTTCCCTCCCTTTAATGAGATGGTTAGAAATGAAGAAACAAGAGGATGAGGCTGGTCATTTGAAGTGCAGAGAAGCTGAGAGGGAGATCAGACTATTGCTAACAGGCCTGGTTATTTTTTTCCCTCAGTTTTCATATGACTGTTCTACCTCATTGGCAAAATGGACTTTTTAGTCATTACAGATATTGTTGTCCAGACCCTAAGAACAATTCTTTAAAACGTATTTGGGGATAATAAAGAATTTGGATAAAAGAAAGCCTGCGTAATAGATGTTTTCTCTTTGAGGCCTATTATAGTCATGCGTGCAGCCGAGTCTGCATCATACAAATCAGGCTTTGAATGTTCTCAAAGGAAAACGATTTCATTTTTTCTGAAGAGCTGTCGGACACAAGGAAACTTCAGCTTCAATGAGATTATTTCTGTGCTTGAGAACAATTGAAGCATTGTTTCCCCCAGATCGCCCGGCGATGCTTCAGAAGCCCTTTATGGGGCATATGCTTTAATTTATGTGCTCGTGCTGCTTTGTTAGAACTTTTCTGTCCACCTCTCTTTTGTCTCAGATGATGAGGAGAGTTGGCACTGCACACATGATTCAGAAAGGTGTTCAGGACTGTCATTGTTTTGTAATATTTTATCCTCAAACTGGCACAGAAGATGTTTAGAAAGATGTAAGGTCAGACTCTTAAAGGTTTTTCTCTTTACTTAGCACCATTAGACTTTGTTCTCTACCTTTGGTGTCAGGGGACTTGATGTGAGGGCGTTTCCTGTGATGCTATGACAGAGAGACAGAGACGTTGAGAAGAGAGAGGGAGAGAGAGGAAGAGCGGGAAGAAGGGAGAAAGGAAAAGAGAGAGGAAGAGAGGGAAGAAGGGAGAGAGAAAAAGAAAGAGAAAGGGAGATAGAGGAAGAGATGAAAAGATGTTACATTTTTGACCAGTTTGGGAAATGTCTGGGAAGGATTGTTACATGTGTAAGAAAGCTGTCATGGCTCTCCAAACTTTATATATATATATATATATATATATATATATATATATATATATTTTTTTTTTTTCTCTCTATTTTTCCAATTTCATCCCCACTATATTTTCCATATTTTATATCTCTTAAGTCCTAATTCTTATTTTAATAGTGAAGACCCAAGTCCTTTGGGACTTGGAGAGAAATATAGAAGACATGATATATATATATATATATATATATATATACATATATATATATATATTTACTTTCTACTTTCCCCAAAATGCCTTCCCCAAGCTGTACTTGGCATCAAATGATTTTTAATTTTAGAATGTGATTGCATTGTTATGGTTTTAAATCTTTCTTTAAAGATAAAGCAAAGGTGTGTATCCACATATTGCAAGTCAATTTTCTGTGAATTAATTCACTGGTATGGAATTTTTATGGAAAATGGAAATTGGTATGATAAAACAGAATTTTTCCCATTATTTTATTGCCTGTTTTTTAAAAAAAGAATAAAAATTAGAAACCATCAATAAATTTATCTTGAGGACCAGAGAGATAGCCCAATGAACTAAGTTCATACTTCACATGCAAGAGGCGCTGGTTGATCTCCAGTACCACATGGTCCTCTGAGCACCACCAGGAAAAATTCCTGAGCACAGGTTGAGAGTAATCCCCAACATCTGCAGGGTGTGGCCACAAAAAATCAAACAGAAAAAGAAATTTATTTTGAAATGAAATGACCCCCACAGTCAGTTACACTGTTTCAGATGGGGTCAAGAGCCACAGCTGAAGTAGCTATAGAAGAATATCATTTATTACAAAAGATATTAAGGGGCTGAAAGCTTCCAGCATGTCTGGGTCTGGGGTGGCCTTGTTCTTTCCTATACGGTTTGCGAGAACATTATAAAAGAGTTTGAAGCCTTGCCCTTCTCCATATAGGTCAGGTTATAGGAATTTCAAACAACTGAAAGAGAATATGTTCAAGAAACACATCAATATAGGTGGGGTGAGGTGTTGGGAGGAAAGTGCAAAGCTCCTATGGGTTCCAGGTGCCCTAATATCCCCCAATCTTCATATGGTCACCCTCCTGCAGTTGTACCCTCCTACAAGCTCTCTGAAGCTCACTTCTTTGGGTTTGTATGGGATCTTTATAACATAAGTGTAACTGGTTCAGTTATGACTGTTGGCCTGTTTTTTTTTTCCCTCCTCTTTCGTGAAGTGGTGAATGTTCCTCAGACTCAGAGTTTAATGAGCATTTTTATTCCAATTTCCATGAGCGTCCTTGATTTTTTTCCATTATTTTATAACATTTACATTATAGTATCATATGATACAGTGATTGCACTTCAGGGTATAGATTCCAAAAGAATTAAAACTGGGACCTCAGAGTAAGTGTCTGTATGCTCATATTCATTGACACATTATTTACAGTAGGCAGGATATAGAAATAGCTCAAATGCTCATTTCCCCCCCTTTATCTTCACTCTGTGGTCACAGAAGAACTCAAATATTCATGGTGACTCATGTAGGATGTGTCTGAAAAAGTTGAATACACATGGGAACAGATAATTGATTGCTGTTTGCCAGGGGTGGATGGAGTTTTGCTTAAGGAGTCTAAAGTTTTCATTTTAGTGTGAATTACTTTCTAGAAAATTGCTCTGTGTACAGAGAACTGAATGTCCACAGTTAACACAGCATCATGTGCTTTAATGTTGCTTCATGTAGTGTTTATTAGCATAAAACTAAATTACACAGGCAAAAGAACACACTAAGTCAAAGAAGGTAATTTTAGGAGGTAAAGGCTGTTGCTGTGCCTTGTTTGTGGGGATGGTATCAATGGTGGTTCTATATATCTGTTGGGTCCTTAAACTTAACTGTAAAAATTGGTCAAATAATTTTTTTGTTTTGTTTTTGGGCCACACCAAGCAGCACTCTGGAGTTACTCCTGGATATTCACTCAAATCGCTATTGGCAGGCTCGAGTGACCATATGGGATGCCAGGAATTCGGGTCTGTCCCAGTTGGCTTTGTGCAAGGCAAACACCTTGCCGTTGTGCTATCACGCTGGCCTCTGATCAACTAATTTTTTATTTTAGTCAATTCCTTTTGTTTTTCCTTCTTGTTTTAAATCCATATTCATTCCAGATTCAAATGTTCTGAAGATGTGTTGTCGGAAAGTGTTTTGCTGTAGAATGGGGATTATGTTTGTTTCCTTCTGCCCCTCTCTCCAGGATGACCAGATGAACTATTCTCCACACTTCTTTGCTTTGCTGTTTCTATTTCCTGTAATTTCTCTTCAGAAAATCTCAACAGTCTCATCCTTAGGGAAGGAGTTACTGTTTTATTTTTGTTTCCAGATCCCTCACTGAGGAGGTAGAACAACAGTGAAAACATGTATTTTCTAGGGATTTCACCATAACATATTTCAATAGTGAAGCGTTGGGAAGAATGTCGGCAGTTACCAATGGAAGATTATAAAAACACCGTTACAATGCTGTATTTTAAACTTAAAAAGCAAGTGATAAAGTAGTATGAGTTTAATGGTGCTAAGTCTGTGCTTTGAGAAGAAATTATCAGCAGGACAGAACAAAACATCATCAGCTTTATCTATAGATGGGTTAGGCTGTGAGTATAGACATCAGGTCTCTACTAGTATTCTCAACCATTGTCATTTTGTTAGATGGTTGTTAAGAAAAGATTATTCCCCAAGGCCCTTTTCTTCAGAAGTGACATTACTTGAGAGTAGCCTTTCTTTGTCCTTTTGCTCCAAATTATGCTTTCCAAGAACCTATAGTGGGGGACTTACTGTCATTTTTTCATCTGTATATATTTATATCCTGATATATTATGCATTACGAAGCAAAGTGTACTTTTTTTCTTGAATTTACAACAACCTTTAGTCCATGTGGGGAAAAATTAAAATTAACAAATGCCTAGCATTTTGCATTCCTTTGTGATCCTAAGTCCTGCTATATTCATTGCCATGTTTTTTTTTTTTTTTTTTTTTTTTTTTTTTTTTTTTTTTTTTTTTTTTTTTTTTTTTTTTTTTTTTTTTTTTTTTTTTTTTTGTAAACCCTCCCCTGTGTGTCTTTAAATACATGTTTTTCTTCTGGAAAGCATTCATTTCTCAGCATTTTAATGTCTACAAATAGGTTTTTGAATTTTCTTCTGACTTATGGTGATCGTTGGTCATAGTCAAACCAGAATCAATTCTGGAGAGGTAATTCCTGAATCTCCTTACTGTGACCATTGTGGGAATCTTTCAAGTCTGTGAATCTGCCATTGAAACAATGTCTGTAAAGTGATATACCTCACCTATAGGAGACAAACATATTATAGTCCTATTTTTCTAAATTAAATATTAAAATATAAGACAACTTAATCTCAATTTCTAGAAAGAATGGGAGGGGTTTTATTTTGGGTGGCAAGAAAACTGAATGTCCTAGAAAAAAAAACTTTCACCAATTATGATGTATACTAGCCTAGAAAAAAGTGATTTATTAAGCAAAGGCTCTGATGCCTTAATGGGATATTTAAATAATCTAAGAAAAACCATTTAGTCGAACAGCAGGAGAACTCAGCTGCAGAGATATAACCCATATAGGATCTCACGATAGTGATTCGCATTGAGCAAATGATTATTGAATCTCCACTGTGTGCCAGGCACTAGTTTTAGACACGAGGAATTTTGATTGTTGTCATTTGGTTGTGAATTACTTCCAATTTCTACAGTGTTTTTGGCCTGGGGAAGTATTACTTCTACTGTAAATGGTGTCTTTGTTGTCGAGAAACCTCTTGCTTGGAATGCTAACATACAATAATTGTTCACATTCTGTTCATTCGATATCCATGTTCAACATGCTATCCTCCTTACTAGTAGTTTCTCATGCAAACAACGTGCTTCTTATTCAAAATAGAGGACATTCTCTTTCCAATTTATGTAAACATTTAGCACATTCCCACAGAGAACAAATAATAGGGGGCAATGGAAAACGGAGAGTTCTCACACATGGGCGCACACAGATGCACATGCATCTGTGCTCATGTGCCAGAGGTAACCCCACCTCTGCTCCCCCCTATACTCCCCTTCAAAATTTGTATGTATTTAAATTTTCTGTGGAAGTATGTGCCAATGTTTCACACAACTGGATTATAAAGTATCATTTTTTGCCACAAAATTTGCTTTTATTAAGTTTTTTAAAAATCTTGATTATTCCAAGTCAGACAGCACCAAGGTTATTTCTTTTCATGAATACATGGCATCTTACAGAATGGTTGGTGGAATAACATTTTTCTGCTTCCCAGTTAATAGGCATTTGGACACCCCCAGTTCTTCACAGTGTCAAGCGTACCTGCCATAAAGCATACTTCCATGTATGTTTGTAAAATGGGGTACTTTTACATATAGAAAGAGAATCCCCAGGCCAATTAGATTGAATCCTTCAGTACTGGTCTCTAACTCAGTGCTAAATGGTCTTTCAAACTGCTCAGCGGATCACAACAGGATTTATTTTTTTCTGGGCTCCTTCATCCATAGAGGACTCGACTGCTCCTTTATGTCCATAAGAAGATTATAGGACCAAATAGTCTCCTGTAATTTGCTGGTTGTAATAGAAAGAAAGAAGGAGGAAGAGAGAGAGAGAGAGAGGGAGCACAGAGAGAGCACAGAGAAAGATGGATAAACTGACAAGAGACAGGGAAAAAGGAGAGACCTGGAAAGAGAAGAGAAAGATGAGAAGAGGGAGAGAGAAGGGAGAAGAGAAAGAAGAGAGAATAAATGGGAGTGAGGGAGCATGTGGCTGCTACAACATTTAAGAGACAAGGCATATCTGTCATACAGTGATTCCCAAGGGAGGGAAAGCAGTGGACCAGGATGGCATTGCTAGAGATTACAGATGGATGGCATAAGAAAAGCTTTCAGAATTTCTTTTTTGAGTGCCTCGATATAAGAAGAAAGAACTGAGAAAAATCTATATATTAGAATATCCTATTAGCTCAAATTTCTCTTGGAAAGACTGCCCATCTGTCATTAACACACTTGAAATTCACTGGTTATTTTCATTGTCAATGCATAAATTAGGTGCCTTTTTCCTGAGTTAATTTTGAGCTCAAGTCAAGAGAGTTATTTCTCTGTAATTTCTTGATGGGAAGACAACACACACTGGCACAAACGCCCATACCCCACATTTCTAACTGCTTCAGAATTTTGACTTATAGGGAAGAACAGAATCAACATTACTCCCCCCTCCTTGCCTTGCCCTGGTGGTTCCATCGAAACAGAAGCTCACACACAGATGCGTCCAAACCATCCTCTGAACTGTCATCCACCCACATTGTTTTCATAAATGTGCTACCTCCCTGGGAGCAAACATATGATTTTCTTCTCCAGTTCACCTGAAAATTGCTTCTTGGAGCCTTCAGTCGGAACCGTGCCGATTTGGGCGTTGTCAGCAGCTTGGGCTGTATTTGAACAGCGTCGCACTTCCAGATCTGGGCCAGTGCCATCCATCACTTGAGTAGCGTGGATTTGTTTCGTGTCACCCAAACCCCCACTCCAATCTCCGGTTCCCTTGGCACTCACTGTCTCACCGAGGACCCTTCTGATGGCTCCTGCCAGTTTCTGCGAGGTCAGAGTATGGTTTTCCCCAGATCAAGTCTGTTCATGGGATTTGCAGCTTGGAGTCCTTTGGCAAAAGAAATTTTGATCATAAAATGATCTTTGATAGGCAACTCCGAGTTCAAGTGGAAGTAACATAGAGGACTTTTTTTTTTTTTTTAAGGGAATGGGGCTCCCTAAGTTACAGTGAGTGGCAATACTTAGATGGCTGACCCAACCTGATGATTTGGTGCTCAACATCATCCACAGATGCTGGGGATCATCAGGACCACCCTCAGGGTGCTTTGTGGGGAGCCTCACAGTTTTGGTGTTGAATTCAGGGCTTTTTGGCTTGTACTACTCCCCCCTTCCCATCGACTATCTCTAAGGAAAAAAAGCTTATTCCTCCCCAAATTTGGTATCTGGAATGACACTTGCATAGATTTATCATTAGCCAGGAGTTTCAAATATATATATGAAAGGAAAATAACAACCTACATTATCCATCATAATCGCTTCTTCCCCTCCCACCGCTTCTTAAATTATGATGTCAACACGAAATCCACACTATTTAAAAAAGGAAAGAATAAAGAAAGAAAAAAATTTCCAATCATATCTTCAAGGAACAGATCCATATTTATCAGTTTGGATATTTCCTTCTAGTGTCATTTCTAGCTCTGCTCATCTCTTTAAAGTTCCTTCTGTATATTTAGGTAATAATGATCTCAATAAATAATAACTATGGAATCTAAAGCTGCCGTCTATTTCAGTTATTATTTTTATTCAGCTGTGGTCAAATATATGAGATAAATATATTATTATCTTCATTTCATAGATAGGAAAATTGAAGCTTAGCATGGTAAATTTTCTAAGACACAAATTCAGTAGGCTTTGCTTGTACATATGTATGTATTTTTTAGTACTATTTCTTTTATTTTTCCCGTTCAGTGCAAATAATCATGTCACCTTTATTGTTCCTTTACTATTGCTGTGATTCTTCATAATACTAAATTCTAAGACCTATGCCTTTTCTTTAAAAGGAGATGCCATTAAGAATGGACTTATTTGATAGCACTCTGGTGTTTGCCTTGCAAGCAGCCAATCCAGGACCAAAGGTGGTTGGTTCGAATCCCGGTGTCCCTTATGGTCCCCTGTGCCTGCCAAGAGCTATTTCTGAGCAGATAGCCAGGAGTAACCCCTGAGCATCGCCGGGTGTGGCCCAAAAACAACAACAACAACAAAACAAACAAACAAAAAAACAAAAAAAAAAGAAAAAAAAAGAATGGACTTATTTGAGAATTGAAATCTGTATTTACATTCATTCACATATTTAATAGAGAACTTTGTGAAATATATTTGCATACATGATCTTTCAAACAGGTTGGATATCTTCTTGGGATAGACGCTTATGATGGAAATGTTTGTCCCCTAAATAAGAAAAAGTTGACATTTTCAGTACCCCATGATGTGTGTTATCTACCTTTCAGAAAGTTCTTAATTAATCTAAACCTTTAATTTTTAGAAGTGGTATCTTTTATCATCTTTATCTATGTGTGTGTATATATCACATGTATGTCAGCAGCATGGTATCTGTATATATATACTAAAATATGATAACTTAAACATTTGGGGCCCCAGCTAACATCATG
>PVKC010003492.1:0-38932 GCA_004027635.1 Crocidura indochinensis | reverse complement strand
CCAGGGAGACTCTGTGTAGTACTGAGAATCAAACCTGTTTCAGCTGCATGCTAGGCAAATAAATGCCTTACTTGCTGTATTCTCTCTTCAATTCAATTTAATTTCTTACTGCCTCTTTTTCCTCTCCTGGTCAGATGAGGTGAATTCTATTTTTATGCTTATAAGTTCGTGGATTCCATTCTGTCATCTTCATTTTACTCTTGAGCCCACATAGCAAGATTTATGGCTCCACTGGTTATTTCTCTATATTTTAGCACTTCCATTTTCTTTGCTGAGGGTTTTTTATATATATATATGTCTTAAGATATTGTTCACGGAAGGAGAATTTTTTGGAGTGGGCAGGTGTAGGGGACCTCCCAAGTAGTGTTCAGAAAGTGGGGGGCTGTTTCTGGGGATACTTGGCGTGGCCAGCCTAACTGTGTGGTCCTGGTGGTCTGGTGCAAAGATCTATAATGTAAGGATCCCACAGTGCCACATCCAGAGGTAATGGGCACCATGGGATGCCTTGGGTTGAAGTTAGGACTTAAAATATGTCCAGTGTACTTTCAGTTCTTTGAGCTAATTCCCCCACAACCTAGAAATATTTTGGAGGGAGGCAGTTGTGTCACATATGATAGTGTTCATGAGCTCTTACTAGCTCTCTTTTGGGGGACCATATGCAATGCAGGGAATTGAACTGGGTTACTCAGGACTAGCTATGATTCTTTTTCCAATAATAATTTTGGCATTATTTGCAACAAAGTTTCTACAGGCTAGGGCAGTCAAGTAATGCTGGCTGTTTGCAAGGCAAGTGCCTTCATTCCTCTATGATCTCTCTAGTTCTGTGGAAGTACTTTTAAAAATTGTACCTATGTAAAAATTATTGTCAGCAAACATACCAAGATCTGACTTATCCCAGTGTTATTAACTGTACATTTTATTTTATCACAGCATGACTTTTAAGGCTCCTAGTACAAGGGTTTATAATTTTGTCCCAGCACTTGGATTTTATATTCTGAAACTTTCAGTCCAATTTCATCTTTTTATTTTTCCAGAGAGGTTGTGCTGTTGTTCTTAAAGCCCAGACTGGTTTGTATTCCCAGCTGATCATGTGATTCTCCTAACACCTTTGTCAGCATATTTATAATTTTTAGTGTTTATTTCTATATGTAGAGGTAGCTTCCCTCATCATTTTTGTTTGTTTATTTGTTTTGTTTTGGATCTGCTTAGTAAGAAATTCTAGTAGAAAAGTCTTGCTTGGGATATGAGCTCAGGTCAAAATCAGGTCCTTAACTCTGTCTACCTTGTTATTTTTGACCTGAAATGCACCAGTAATATTATATGGCATTGTTCCTTGTTTTATAGGCACACTATTACATAAGAAAGCGGTTTTAATCTAATAGGGATAAAAACCCATAAATTTTATTGTGTAGGGGCATCTCCCACCCTGAACGTTTGTCATGGGGACTTGACTTATATCTCAATATATTGGACATAAACTGTCCAGCCCGAAGCCCCGTGTCCCAACCTTAGAACCAGCACAGTTTTTTGCACCAGCACCAGCAATCAAACTCACCCCAGGGGAGGCTCTAATGCTACTCTGGCACCAACTTGCTCCATGGTGGGTTCGTATGACACCCTGACAATGAGTAAACAGCAACAACTTGATCTAAGACCAGGTTTCCCTACCTCACCACCTAATGGCGAGATGAAATCAGAAGACACTCCATGACACCCTGGCTTCATCCTAGAATCTGTGCAAAAAACAAAACCTCTAGTTACAGAATACTGATTAAAACAATCACTACTGACTAAAACTTTTCGTGGGACTATAAAGAAGGACCTAGGGTTTGAACAGCTAACATGCCCGCCTGTAGTTGGTCTTATGACAGTATGCTTCATGGATGGAGACACCTTGTATATCTTAGGTCAAGTGAATTTCCTTTTAATTTCCCCCAGTGTTTACTGTGCCTATGCAACAAAACAAAAGACAAAAAAAACTTGCCACATCTACCCCCTTTTTATTTTGCTTATATCTTCTAAATAGGAGCTCTTGCCTTTTTTACAGAACCTTAAAACATGAATCATTTTGTTTTGCCTCATATCCCTGTGTCTTCCTGGAATTGAGAAAAGTGGATAAGACCTAGGGGCCAAGTAGTCTCAGGTGCAATGAGTGGGAAAAACAAAGGTCAGAGCTAAATACTCAAGCCAAAGTCAATGACAATAGAATAAAAAGACCCAAACTATAACACACTAAATACAAAATGGACTGGTATACCAAGGCTAAGCGTGGAGGTATGGGATGCATAAACTCTGGTGGAAGAAGGTCAACATTGGTGGTGGGAATGGCCCTAATTCACTGTCACTGTGTGTCTGAAATACAACTGTGAAAGACATGTAATTAACAATGGTATCAATAAAAAATTTAAAAAATACAGATCAACATGATTTGGAATCAATCTGTGTCCCTTAAGAATGGGCTGTGTTGCCTCTGTTGTTGGTCAAGAATGACCTAGTTCTTATGGGCAGAAAGAGCATGAATTTTCAGAGGTTGAGGCTCAATGCAAGGACAGTTTTTAACTTGACAGGACCATGCAGACTTTCATGCAAAAGTGGCTGACAGTGAGCACTTTGGGCAGACAACTTGCTGATGTTTTTATTTATAGGGAGCTAGGGGAGCTAGTGGAGTTTGGACCTTTTAGTGTCTTCTTGCAATTCATTCTGGCAGGCATATCTTTTTGAAGCAACTTTAAACATTAAAACATTGCATGCTATTCCTTAAAATGTGTTGCTCCATTTTATAGCTTCCATCATCTGGGGGTAAATCTCATCTGTGAAGGGGGAAAAATGCCATTAAGATGCCAAAGTAGAGACTACTCTTGGTGAATATGTGACTAAGAGTTTTTTTGTGTGAAGACATGTTGTTGGATGTTTATTTGTACTGTGTGTAACTGGTTCATGTAGTGATTAAAATAATAAGCAAAGCTTGATATGGTTAAAGCAAATACCAAGGATAAATTCTTCTATTAATTAGTGAGTGCTTATCCAAATAAGCATCCATAATTAGGAGCTGTTGTTAATTTTTGTCGCAACCTATTAGATAACTGTTCCAACTCATTAACACTTGTGTAACTGCTCATTAATGGTAGTTTGAGGTGCTTTTTTTAATTGGTATAGTAGAAGTATCCTTAGAAAATATATTTGAATTAATGTACATTTTAGAAAATCCTTTCAAGTGAATCATAGAAAATTCAAGTCAGATTTTATATTCAGATGATTAATGGATTAAACAAACTTCCCTTTAGTTTGCTCATTGAGCCACACATTAAAAAACCAACATTATGTCATTGGTAGGAAGTCTTTTATAGAAGATTTTCTTGATCAGGGAGTCATTTTGGCATGGCTTCCTCTTTTAAGCCCTTTCATTTTTTTCTATCATAAAAAGGATATGTTTTATTTATGTATAAGTGATCATGAAAGGACTATTGTTGCATCTTTTTTGGGAGAGGGAGCCACACCAGAGGGTGCTCAGTGGTTATTCCTAGCTCTGCACTCAGAAATCACTACTGGTAGCCTGAGGACCATATGAGATGTTAACATTCAAACCCAAGTTTGCTGTGTGCACGGGATATGCCCTACCCATTATGCAATCTCTCGAGCTCTGTTTTGTTTCATCTTGGCAATGAAAAAAATCTACTCATGCTGTGCACAGTGTTGGAAACAGAGCAAGAGAAATGCATAGGAATGACCCCAAGTTTTGGTTCAGAGATGTTTTTTCAGTATCAATAATACATTGCCTATATTAATGTATGATGGAGGCGCTCTCTTTCCCTTCAGAAAGTTTCTCAATACTCCTGGATTTTTCCCATGGCACACCAAACAATTCAGACACTCTTACCCCTCTCTCGGTGCCTGTGACTGCACAAGACCCTTCTGACACTCTTACCTCCCTGAATGAACAAGTATGACCTTTATTGAGAAAAATAACACTAGAGTTTTAGCTTTATTTATTCTTAGATTTTTTTCTAACTTACAGAGCATTTTTGATTGGCCGGACATCTTTTACAGTGTCGCTGATGTACAGAAAAGACCTGGTGTAAGATCAACCTGAGTCCATGAACACAAGTTCCTCTGAACCCACAATGTGAAATGCAGGAAGACAGCTCTAAAGTGCCTCATGCTATTTCTAAGTTTGGCCAGCAAGAATTCTGAATGAGTAACATCATGGCTTGGCTTATACAGTGACACAAATTAAAGAAATTTGAGTCTTGTCAGTGTTTCAAAAGTCTGTTTAGGATCAGGGAGATATCTCAAATGTCTGGGCAACAGGTTGAGCACACGGTGACCTGTACTTAATCCCTAGCACCTCACTGTTCAAAAAACACCACCAGAAGTTTCCCCGAATAACTATAAATTTTATTAAAGGAAAGTTTATAGCATCAGAAATATGGTACTTAGGACAAGACTGGAGAGATGGTTCAACAGTCTGTGTATAGGCTTTGCATACTGAAGACTTGGGTTCAACCCTGGGTTTATGTCCTCATCTGAGCACTGAGCATTGCTGGTACTGAGTCCTGAGTACAGACATATATATATATATATATATCTATATCTATCTATCTATCTATATATATATAGATATATATACATGTATCTATCTATCTATCTATCTACATATGAGTATAACCCTTTTTTTGTGTGATAGTGAGAGAGAAAGAGATATTGTAAAAATGCCTTGGTTACAAAAACATCAGTAAGAGTTATTAGGGTTTGTGCTCAATATCATAAATAACTGACAAAATTGACCACCAGCTGAGGGACATTTGCAAGCGCTTATTGATATTCTAATAAAAAAGTAATAGGAGGCTTGGTTGCACTGAAGATTCTGAAGAGGCAAATGAAGATCATGATCATATACTTGTAGATGCTTTCATTTTTTAACAGTGACTAGTCATTAACAGCTATTTGCATAAAACAAAATTGAATTGCTCCCTTTGTGGTTTACATTTTATTAATCCAAGCAGTTGCATACTAGCTCTCAAGATCTCTCGTCTAGCTAGTATCTAGAAGAGATCCGTAGTCCTTCAGGGCTGCCTTTATGTTTTTTGGTTAGATACCTGGAACAGAGCATTGGGGCTCTGTAGAATTGCCCTGAGATGTCACAGAGCCCAAGGAGCATAGCTCTAAGTAAGTCATAAAACTGCCTTTGGTTCTGTTATTGGTGTGATATGTTGTTTAGGCAAATTCAGTGCAGATCTCAAGATGTCTTTGAGATTTTGTCTAAAACTAACCCTCTCAATTGCTTCATGCAGGTCCTAATGTGATTGACTAAGATATATTGGGGGTAAAACTTCATGGTAGAAAAGATGAAATGGCCATATGCAAAGTGAAAAAGCTGTGGTTATGTGAGATGAAACAGGACTCTCGATATCCCTCCACGAGGACATTTCCTGTCAATCAAATCCGTGTTCATTATTTTGTAATGATTAATACTGAAGCACAGAGATGCCCTTTTGGGGTAACTGTGTCCCATTGATGACCAGCTGACGAACCAGCTCACAAGATGCTGTGAAGGGTCATAACGTTTAGTTCCATGCTTGTTTTGATGGTGTTGCATCTATATTTAAAACCTTGGGTCACGGGCAACACTCTGGGTGTCTATTGGACTGGAGGAGCCGCAACTGCTGGCAATTGAATGTCAATAAGACCAAAGCAATTTGGGTTGATTCATAACACCAGCCTAAACATATTCACTGGCACAGATTACATTTGACAGCCAGTTCCCTTCTGCTGAACTCAGGCTAGAAGCCTGGGTGTGCTCTTGACAGGAAGCTTCCACTTGATGCCTGATGTTTATTTCATGTCCTGTTTTCTCCTTCGTGTGGAAGTCCATATTTAAATCCACTCACAGTTCACGCCCCCCATCCCCAGTTCACTTGTTACCTTTGGGCAGAAGACTGTAAGGATTCACTTTAATTGCTTCAGTCACAGAATTTGTACTTTTCCAGTTTTAATTTCAGTTTTAATTCCAGTTGAGGGCTGATGGCGTTTAAAGAGTCTCCTTGGTTAGAAACTGCCACATGATCAGAGGCAAGTGCTAAGTGATGGAAAGAAATTGTTAGATTTCTAATAGATTCTCTACCTCCAAACTTTGGGGTGTGGTTCAAGACCTTGAAAGATGAGACCCACATTTGCCTGCCTCATCATTATTTTATTGTCTGTTAGCTACATAATGCATGGGTTTACTTCAAAACTTCACTTCAAAAAAGTTTACTTTAAGCCATACAAGGATGAATTTCAAGAATACATAGACCTCTAAAGAGAAAATAATTTAGACACTACATTTCAAAAAATTTTTATTAAACTACTAATGTTGTAAATTTGATACATTCTAAAATGAAAAAGAAATTGTTTAGATTGAGAAGATAATCCAAACTTGGGGTAATGGCTGGAACGAAACAATGTTATGGCCTGAATTAATTCAGTCTTTATGATGACAGGAATATTCTGAACATTTTGGACTTCCCATTGGTTCTGACTCGCTGAGATTCCAGTTGGACATTTTAGGTACTTTTTCATCTAATAATCTGAAATGAATCTCCTGTTCTATAAAGCAAGACTGCAAAGTTCAGGAATCCCTGTGTTAAATGAATGAATGGCAGAATTTTTGCCTCAGTCCAGATCTAGCCTGGAAACAGTGATTTCCAAGCAAACATGTTTTCCTCACTCATTTCCATCTTTTCTAAGAATCTGCAATAGCAGACACCAAACAATTCAAATGATGTAGTTATTATCCATTTCACACAGGAGAAACACAAATGCTGAAGCAGGGAAAATATTCTTCAAAATTAGTTTTTCTGCATTTATTGATATACTACTTTCTTTTTCTCTCTTTTTTTTACTCCTAAAACTGACAGTTAGTTTTTTTAGATTTCGCATTCACTGACAGCCAGTAAAGGTACTGACAGGTAGAAGCAAGATGTAAATGTAAGTCACGATTATTTTGTCTACCTGATACCTGAGCATTCATGGAAAGGCATAGCTATATATTTTAAAATAAAAAAATAGAAATACTTTACAGTGGCTCTTAAGAGAGAAGATAGAGAGAGAGCAATGTTCTTGATAAATAAAGAGTGTTTGAAGCAAGATTATCATGCATTTAGAAATATCATACTTTTCTCATTAGAGATGTGACTGTATCCACGCTGGAGATAGCCTGTTCATTATTTAATATGTGCATTTACTTTCTGCTCTGTAAATTATAAATCTTTGCAGCATGTAAATCCTTTTTGGAAATGAATGGTGAGTACATAGATAGAGGAAAGAAAGCAGGTTAAGGAGTTAATGCAGATCAGATGAGTTTTCTCCTTAAATATAAGATTCAAGATTAAAAATTGCTTGAGTATAATTAGAAACTTAACTGCTGAGTAAATGTCTCCCTTGAGGAAATGCTCTATCAGAGGTTGGCTGTGAAGACTTACCAGCTATTGTTCAAAAGATGTTGGGCCAAACTGCCCAACAAGTTGATAATAGAACGATGTATTCTTTACTTTCTTTTAAAAAATGTGCCTTTATTTTTCATTTCTGCTGTAAATAAAGGTCACATTTCAAAGCCCATATGAGGTCTATGGAAATCAGACAACTTCATCAGTTTGGACCAAGGATTCAGCTGCTTCCATTTTCAGGATGGAGGGTGAATGTTAAGCACATTCCTGGTTCCTGGACAGTGCCAGCAGACTAGAAGGTCAGGGGGTCAAGAAGGCAGATGCCGTCCCAGGAAGCCTTAGTCAAATTCCAGCTCAGAATGTGACATTTTCCCATCCTTAATTTGAACAGATTGGAAGTTTGGAAGTGAGAAAGATGTTGGATGAGGTGCCCCTTTCAGGTTTAATGCTGATAGTAGGGTCCTGTATTTCCATCCCCTTTGCCAAAGGGTATCATTGATGCTGGGTACCAGCAAAAGCTGTCGCTTTGGGAAAGTATCTTGCATTGGAGTCTTTGTGAAGAGTGGTACTGCTTGTTTCATGGATTCTGGGTTTGTTCTCAGAAGTCACCAGAGTCTGTTTCATTCAGTTTTGAAGATGCAGTTGTGAGGCATTGGATACGGATTTATTTTATATATCTAGTGTTTGTGGGGATAAAGAGAAAGAGAGAGGGAGAGAGAAAGAAAGAGAGCTAGAGAAAGAAAGAGAAAGGGAAAGGGAAAGAATAAGAAAAAGGAAACTACTGGGGTTAAGGTGCTTCCTTTGCATGCAGTTGGTCCCATTTTAATCCACAGCACCATGATGGATCACCAGGAGTGATCCCTGAGTACTGGCCAGTTATGTCTCTGTATGCAGCAACAACTATGAAAAGAAAATATTTGGGTCATGCAAATTCCTACTCAAAATGTATCTTGCCAATACAATGGTTAAGTTAAAAAAGTTTTTTTTTAATCTGGTTGGAAAAAGAGCATTAGTGTTTTCTTGTTTCATTTTCCATTTTCTGCCTTAATTTATGAAGCCTATTAGACATGCATGTAATTTATTATTCTTTTGAGGAATGTTTTCTATGTTGCCCCCTCTGCTATTTAAGAATTTTGCATTTTTGTATTGATTGCTAAAAAGCGTGTATAAAATATGGCTTCCCTCTGGTAATTTGTAAGATATTAAATTTCTTTTAATTTTACTACTTATGGTTTGAAACCTAGATGTAAAATAAGTTAAATATCTATTAATTATCTTCTCTTACACAGGGGAGGGAGATAGTTAGCATATCATGTCTTTTACCATTCTTCCTACATTCTCATTTTGGGGGCATACATAAGAATTTGTACCCTAATACTTTTCAGCAAAATTATGACACAAAAATTATATTGCTCTTTTTCAAACATAATAACATTTTTGCAACTATTATTTGATCTTTGAAACTTGCCTGAACTTTGAGACAATTTGGGAAAGCCTTTTTCTGTTTTATTATTTTTTGAGGGGATGTACATATACATATAGAATTCTTGCTCTTAAATGTCCCAGCACAGCTTTCTTGGAGTTTCTTGCTCTTTATTTTGCAGAAAGTATGGTCCCCTTTCTTAGATGCAGGAAATTAGATTTCTATACCATCAAGTACTGCTTTTTATTATGTTTCTTAGATACAATTTTTTTCCACGGTCTTACCCCTCTGCTGTTTGCATTCTCATTTCCATGTTCTTCTTATAAAATTTGTCTAGCACTGTAGAGACTCTGATTCTTCACACCTTCTTCCTGAAGGTATTGGCTTCAGTGCTGGCTGGACACCATACCCTCCCCTTCTCATCTCTTGGAGGAGACTCTAATTATAACTATGGTTAGTCTTCTATCTCTTATTGCCTGAATTCACGTTGCTGTAATACTCCCATACTCCCAGCAAACTTTCCAGATTCAGTCTTATGATTCTCTGTGTTAAGCTCCTTATGTTGTTCAGAAACCCAGGATGACTCAGCTCTGGCCAGGCCATACCTTTCCTGGGGCCTTCCCTTGGGTGGTACTAGTTCTCTTTCCCAGCAACATAGAGTCCTCCTGAAGGCCCTGTATGTTTCTGTTCTTTAACTCTGCAAGAGATACTTCCCCTTCTTAGCAGTGTATTCAGCAAAATCCTCCTTCTTTACCATGTTCTTTCAAATGCTTTTTATGGTCTCAAAAGCTGAAGGAGAAGTCCTGTGCTCTGTGAAATTATTGTCTCTGTGCCCCCTATTTGGGTTACCTACTGGACTACAGAGCTTTGGGTCCTGAGAGCTCTATCAGACTACAGCTTGTTTTAGCACAGCACACATCAAAAAAGATTTTTTTGAATGAGTGAAGGAGTGCATAAATTATACTTAGTATTGAAATACAGAGAGTTGGAAAATAAGATAACCATTTTGCATCTCTTATAAGGCTAGATGAGGACTATCTATGGATTATATATGTAGAAAAACTAACACACAACTATTGATGACATCAATTTGTGGCCAACAACTCCATTCCTAATTGCAAAAGTTGAGCCCAAAGCCTAAAACTGATCCTTTCCACATGGTTGGTAGCAGAAGTAAGGGGGGCGCACAATAATGTTGGTTTTTTATGTGGAGTGCTATTTGATGTGTGGCCTTCTCCTCTTCGTCGCCCACTATTTTCAGTGGCTTGTCTCCAGGACCATCTGCATGTGCAGATGGTTTCCTTTCTGAAGTACAGGTGTTGTCCAATGCCCCTCCTCTGTTTCAGTAGTTGATGCACCCCATGTTTATATTTCAGAGAGAGAAAGAAAGTGTGTGCCTGAGCTTTCCAAACTCTCCAATGGTTCACCCCATCCTGACATCTAGTGCTTCCTCCCCAATCTACACTTAAATGCCTCCTACTCACTGAGTTTTTGCTCAGTGAGTTCTGAGTGGTCCTTGCCTGGGTTTACCTGTTGGCCCTCTGTCATCTCTTTCTTCCTATTTACTCTCTTTTTTTTCTGCCTCTCAGGGAATCAGCTTTCTCACCTCCTCTCTACTCTTCACCTGTAGTATTCTTTTTATAACAGTTGCATAATCAATTTATATGTTTTTTTTTTTTACTTTGCGAGGTACTTAAAGGTCATCTGTGCATTAGACACACTTTGAGTTTATTGAAGGCAAATGCTCTCTCTATGAATATTTTCTGACTGAATCTGTTGTATGGGTGGTGTTTTTTATATGCAAAGATATTGAAATAGAAGTGGGGAATTGTGGAAAAAATAGCGTGGTGCATATTCCTATGTAACAAGAAGGTCACGATCCAATTTAAATGGTGAGGAGAATTGATAAATTTAACTGACTTTGTATAAACTTTCATTATCTCTCCTTCACAAATTCCTTCCCCCAAATTGGCGATGGTGATGGGTCCCTGCCTTTGATGACTTAATTTGTTCTCTAGTTCTTCACTTTAGTTTTTTTTCCCTAAACTGTGAGTGTAGAAAGGATTCTAGGATTTTCCTCAGTATTGTCTTTCTCTGGATTCACTGATTTTTCTCTCCATCAGTGTGCATACTTGTTCTTTTCTGAACTCTCTTACAGTTGTGAGAATAATAGAGTTTCTCTCAAAAATAGTGTTTTTTTTTAATTTTTTATATCCAATAACTCACAGAAACAGTGAGCTTCTTTTATGTTTTCTAGATCTTTTCTTTTGCGTTTGGCATTTCTGCTCTGGAACATTCATTTTGGTGATTATTCTGACACCAATGTATGATAACCTCTGCACTCAGCCACATTCTTGAGCATAGTGAGCTTTGTGAAAAGGAATTTATGGAATTTTCTATAGCTATTATAGAAAAATGTGTGTCCCAACTGCCTCTTCACTGAAACAGCAAAATTTGTGCTCAGTTCCTAATCAATATGCAAATGCTTATATTCTTGTTTATTGTTTTCTCTACCAGCTAAATAGCATTTGAGACTTCACTAACTTAACTACTTTATGAAGATCACATATAAAAACCTGAAACTAAAATCAGGGTTCTTCAGTTTTATGTTTTATGCTTATCTATGCTTTAATTCCATAGCACCTAATTTTATGAGTCAATGCATGAGACTGTGTTTATATATAGCACAGTCTCCAATTTGATTGAGTGGATTTTTTTTGTTTTTTTTTTTTTTGGTTTTTGGATCACACCCAGCAGTGCCCAGGGGTTACTCCTGGCTCCATGCTCAGAAATTGCTCCTGGCGGGCACCGGGGACCATAGGACCATATGGGACACCGGGATTCGAACCGATGACCTTTTGCATGAAAGGCAAACGCCTTACCTCCATGCTATCTCCAGGGCCCCATTTGATCGAGTGTTTAAGCCTCCACGATTCCTTGAATCAATTATATTTTTGTTGTGTTCTATTACTTTTCTGTTCCATTACAGTACTTCCTGTTGAGCTTAACCATTAAAGCAGATGTTCCTTCAAAAGGCTGGGGAGACCCCAGCTGTGGACCTCTGGGGAGGTCAATGTAATTTGTTTTATTGGACACTCAAAACTTTCAGTGGGGTTTTCTTCCCTCAGAGGAAAAGAACCTTTCCTACCTTCAATTAATTGATGCAATTGTTGGATTCAGTGGAACAACACTTTCTCCCCTGTCAGTCTCTGGCTCCTCCAAGAGATCCTTAAGAAATCTGTTCACAACTTGCTGTCATCTAGCTGGTCTAATGGTGTAAATGAGTCCCACAATGACTGGTTGAGGAGCTGAAAACCTGATTTTCAAGTGGGATTTTAAGATCTCAAGTTCAAGTAGAGAAGATCGAGGGCATTTAGGCAGGGCTCAGATTCATCTGCAGTTCTTTACTATTACTACTACTACCACCACCACCACCACTACCACCACCACTACTACTACCAAAACCCTACCACCACCACCACTACTACTACTACTACTACTACTACTACTACTACTACTACTACTACTACTACTTTATTTTGCTTGATGCTGCTAGGGAAAAAACAGTGCAATTTTAGCCATTTCAGATCTGGCCACCCAGAATGGAGAATTCTACCCCAGTGAAGTATAGAAAGAAATGAGGTGGTCATAAATGTTGTTAGACACTAACGAAGTGGAAATCCAATTGATAAGCTAGCACCCCAAAACACACAAGGGAGAGATGTTGTGACAATATGAAGCTGTGGAGGGTACTAGAAGCACCCACCAGATTTTGGAAAGAGGGATTCGGGAATGACTCCAGGGACCTCATTTGGCAGCAGCACATGAGTTGATAGACAGGGGAGCAGCTCTGAAAACCCAGTACTGCGTGGCAACCAGTGAAGACACTTGCCTGGGTTTGCATAGATGGGCGTGCTGAGTTGGGGAGCGTAGATGTGTGTGCTGAGCAACTTAAAGATAGACTGATGGAACTGATTGGAGCGAAACCACTGTTTAAGAAAATAAAGAGCTTTGCATCTCCTCCTCTTGTCCTGCAATGACTGAATCCAGTCTTGTGTGAACTGGGCAGATCTGACACTCTTGATCAAGAGTTTTAGGAGATTAGAGAGGAGGGGAGGCAGACAAAGCGAAGAGAAGAAAGGCTCTAAGTCCAAAAGGCTTTGTGTGGGCCAGTAGTATAGATGCAGGGAGCTGATGATGCTGATGTGATTTCCTCAGTGGTCAATCCAGGTGCTTTCTCTATGTGGGGCGATGGAGAGAGATAAAAATGACAATCAACACAAAATATTCTCAAGAAAAGTTATAATCAGAGAGTTCAGATAGGGGGGGTCATATAGAATGGTGTCTAGTTGGGTGTGAAAATGGTCTCCAAGATACTCTCTGTTGGCTTAGACAAGTGACATTTAAGACATAAGCTAACCCAGTATCCCTCTGAAGGAGCTACAATGAAATAAAATGAAAAAGCTTTTTATTTTGTTATCTCAGCTCAAAGCAAGGACTGAAACATTATAACTGAAAGGTACATTTGTGGCAAACAGAAGCAAACTGCTTCCTTGCTTCCGTTATTTTGACAGGAGTGGAGAGCTGTACCCATTCACAGTCATTTGTGGTTCCAAGTTTTAGGAGCTAGAAAACATTTCAGAAATAAGTATTAGGTGAGATGTGGTAGGGTCATGGTCATATATGGAGACCATAGTAATTCTACACCTTTAAAATGACTTCACACTTCAATTTCTACCTGCATTTTTATTTATTTTTTTTTACTACTGGCATACTACAAATGATTGGATACTATTTTATTTTAATTTTTTTGTTGGCAAGAATAAAATCAGGGATCCCATGTGCCAGGCAAGTGCTGTATACTGAGTTACTGCATTATTTTTCTCATGTTTTTAATTTTTACTGAAATAATTGGGGCCACACCCAGTGCTGCTCAGGACTTATTTCTGGCTTTGTGCCTATCTATGGATTGCTCTAAGTGATGTTTAAGTGACCAAAGGTGTCACCAGGGATCAAAGTTGACTTTCAGTCTCAATAAATAAATATTTTACTGTCTCTTATTGGTAGTAAATTTTTTGGAAGGGGGCCAGTTTCATTTGTAGTCATGCTTCTGAGACTAGACAACTTTTGGAGAGAGGTAAATTGGGCTATACACCCCCTCAAAATGCCCCATTTTTTTTGTATTAGTAACTAACACTACCACCATATTTAGAGATTGTTTGGAGATAACATTCTTCAGAAATCACTGTAATAGTGGGAACCAGATATTCATGGGTAACCCGTCTAATTCACTTTGTTCAAAATAAACTCCCCTGACTAATAGCACTCACTCGTTTTTATTCATTTTGTTTGTACAGATACAGCTTTGTAGAGAATATTTAATAGATCAGAGTATTTATAATTACATACAACTTCATCTTGGTAAACAAGGTCACTCTGCAAAGGTGAGGAATTTCTTTCTGACACATTCGATCCAAGAGAAAGTAGTTCCTTTCCTTTCTTGTTCACAACTTAGCATCATGTAGGTTCTGTGGGTGATTTTATTTTTGGAGTATCAATTAGTCAGCCAATCAGGATTTATTGAGCTTCTGCTCAGCACGCAGGGCATGCTTATCAAATTTGCACATGACACAAATCTTGGAGGATAGTAAATAGATTGGCTGACAGACAGAACAACCAAAAAGATTTTGACAGCTCAGAGCAACGGGCTGAATCTAACAAGATGAAATACAACATGGAGAAAGATCACTTCCTGTCCTTGGGTCCACAGAGAATCTGCTGCATCTATGCAGGGCAGGAGGGCAGCAGGAGTGTGGGGTAGCAATGAGCCCTTATCATGGTGCAAGGGAAAGAAAACAGCATTTCTGTGAGTGCAGATAACCAAGTTGGTTTGGTTGTTTTAGCTGACTGATTCCTTAAATAAATGTCTGTACAGAATCTTGGGTTCTGTTTTAACTGATTGTCCAGTTTCAATTTCGCAATTAGAACACTTGGGAAGATGGACCATGTCTCACTTTATGAAGAGAGATACCCCAAACCATATCACATACAAGGTACTAAAAAGAAAACCTATTTATAATTAAAAATATTTAGGTGGAGAACGTCATGTGACTTTACATTAGTTAAATCTCCCACATAATACACGGGTGGCCTTTGGTGGGGTCTCCATAAAAAATGGACTCGTGGCTTCATCTTCCTGGGGTGAGTCACTGAACCACTACAGAAACTGAGTGACCCTTAAATTGAATAGCACTTAGATGGGATGCATACTAGAAATAGGAAAAAGGTCCCCTTGAGGGAGTTGGCAGGAATGTTTGAGTTCTTTCCCAGCCTGATTCAGAGTCACTTTTAGTTGTTGATGTTGAGAAGTGTAAGAGCAAATGAAATGATATGTTAGCAACAGTAAGTTCATAACTTTTTTGAAACTTGTAGTATCTTAACATTTTGCTTTTATTATAAATTTTGAGTCTATATTTTCCTCTATCCTGGCATAAGAAATTAGGAATTCCACATTTAAAAATAAGTTCTGGGCCAGAGAATTAGTACAATGTTTCAGTTGCCTGCTTTGTCTTGCAGCAGACTTGGGTTTGATCCCCAGCCCTGCATATGAACATAGCACTGCCAGCAATGATCCATGAGCACGAAGTTAGGAATGAGCCCCCAGCATCACCAAGTGTGGCCCCTAAATACAAAGAAACAAAACGATAATATAACCCTATTTTTCCAGGATCTATAGATTCCAAAGAACTCAAATAGGAAACCCCCCAAAAATGAAGACTTGAAAGACTGGAGACATAGTTCAGTGGAGAAGGCATTTGCCCTGAATGCAACCAAATAGTCTTAGATCCTTGATACCTGTTAGTCCCCTGAGCCTGCTAGGAATGAGCCCTGCACACCACAGACTGTGACCCAATGAACAACTACCCTCTTCAACAAAAGAAAAGTAAAGAAATAAAGAAAAGAATATGAAAACTTGAAAGGGGTACGTCCTCTTTATCTTTTTTTCTAATGAATTAAAACCTCATCTAGTAAGATTTTGAGCATTCCTATAACGTCTGTACTTTTTGTTTGTTTATTATTAATTCATTCCTTCAAACCAAGGCAGTGAACACACTGCTAATCCTCCTAGGGGAGGGAAATGGGCTAGGTGGGAAGTTGGCTTTAGTCGATGGTTTTCTTTCCACAAATCCAAAATCCCATCCTATATATTGCTATTCTCCCAAACAACCATCAAGGGGGCCATCAGTGTGAGCTATTGCCAACAGGCCCCTCAACCCTCACACTCTGATGGCAGTGGTGCCCCGGTGCCCCCGACTTGAATTGCAAAGTAGTTTTGAGAACCCCAGAATATAAAACATGGTCTGGAACACTAGAGAAGAGTCCATCTTATTTATAGGAAGGTGGCTGGGAAGGGAGGAGACGAGGGAAGGAAGTGTCCAGGCTCATCATTAATCATCTTTTTAAGTACCAACAAAGTGAAAACATGTATCTGCAATTCACTAGCCAGGAAGCAAATCCTTCTATTAAGCAAATAGGTAATGATTTGATTTTATGATAATAATAACGATAATAATAATAATAATAATAATAATAATAAAAGAAAGGTTCTGAACTCTTGTCAACAGATAAAATGCAGTGAATACAGAAAATCAAAAATCTACTTTCTATTGGGCTTCAAATAAAGGTGCACTTACACTTGTAAAAGACAACATTTTTATTTGAATGATATGACAGGCCTGTCACGGGTGTGTTACCTGCTATAAAGCAAGCAGAAGAATTATTACCTTTATTAGACCAGTGACACTGAGCTTTAGCCATACATTTCTAACTTCTGTCCTTCTAGAGAGACAATTTTCTTTTCTTAAATAAACTGTCATGCTAGTGTTAATATATTGTTGGCTCTTCCATGCTCTGGGAATACGGCTGATATAAAACATGTATATATGTTAGATTGGTAATAGTATCTTTAGTGTAGCTGACTAGAACGAATGTGTTTCCCTCATGGCTGTGCTAATGTGATAAAGGAAAATTGGCTGTTCATCAGCTTTGGGCTGGGTAAAGACAGTAGAGATGGAGCCACATTCTTTTTTATGCATTAATACCATCGCGAACTTTTCGCGAGTTATATTTCATGTGCCTGCATGTGGTGAGAAGATGTTGTAAAACATGAGATAATGCTACAAATAACAAAGTAGAAAAGCCTGTATCTTTTATAATGATAACAGTCAAACACCAAATGACAGTAACGGGTTGTAAAAAATGGGATGCAAAAAAATAAAAAATAAATAAATAAATAAAAATGCAGCCCTGCCTCCCCAGCAGAGAAGGATGGATCTGACCCACAATGGAGTCATTAAGTTTGAGTCCTGCAAAAGCTTTGTTTCCTAATTAAGTCAAATGCAATGCTAGCTCAGGGGATTTAAAAAGTAGTCAGTTAAAATAAATTATAGGATGGAGACATGGAGAGAAACCAACTTGGGTAACTTTTGAAACATTAGTATTACCAACAAATGATGTAAAATTTTAAGGTTTATTATATTTTAATTTCCCCCCTTTGAAAGGGAGTGCTTAAGGCAATTACTTGCAAATTGATTGATTTTAGGGCCACATCTGGCTATGCTTAGGACTTACTTTAGGCTCTATGCTCAGGGTGATCAGGGGATGCAGGGATGAAACCAGATCTGCATTGCAAGGCAAATATGCCCTCTCCATTGTACTATTGGTCTGGCCCTTACAAATATATTTCAAGATATTAGAGAACGGTTATTTACCTTGATTTTTCTGGTGATGATTTTGATCCCTCAAAAATCTATTTCAAGATATTAGAGAATGGTTGTTTACTTTGATTTTTCTGGTGATGATTCTATAATAGAATAGCATTTTGAGTTCTGTGATTATGTGATGTATGAGTAGAGATGTTAAACATCTGCCAATTCCAATGCACTGCATCTGGGCCAGCTACTATGACCTGAGTGGAGATATGCAGAAAAGTTTGATTAATGTGGCCCTTTGGGAATCAGTGGCATGAAAACAGAAATTACTTACTCTTCACACAACCCTTTTATAATATACAGAGATCATCAAATGGCAACTACGGGGGTGCAAATCTGGCCACCCACCTGTTTTTGTAAATAAAGTTTTATTGAAACATGCCCACACTGTCAGCTGCATATGTATTTCCTCTAGCTGATTTGTTGTTGTTGTTGTTGTTGTTAGCACAGCAGAGATGGGTAGTTGTGAGCTGAACCCTTTGAATCTCAAAATCAAATCATTTATCTTGTAAATAATTTTTCCCTTTGGCTTGTTACAGAACATGTTTGCTAACCTCTGGTGTAGAAAATTGCTAGGTTGAGTGATTAATTAGCCTAGAATATGACTGGTGAATTTTTATGTTCCTCTGGATTGCATAGTACAGATAAATATTGCCATCTGGATGTTAACCCTTAAGCAAAGTCAGTGCTGACAAGAAGTATTTTGCACAAGCGTCTGAAACTGAGCTACTCCCACTTGTAACAGCTTTGGATCAATCTGCTATGGAACGTCTTCCTTTCACAACTGTTATTGCTTACTTTCCAATCCGGTGTTACTACATATAACTAGCATGTAAAAAAAAGAGCACCCACAAAAGCCTTCAGAAGCCTTGATGGATGGTCAGAGTGTTCAATATAGGGGACCAACAATATTATCTAGGAATGCTGGGGGCACACTAAAGTGTATGGGTTTATGGCTGGACACACACACACACACACACACACACACACACACACACATTTCTATTCTTCGCAACTGAATAATTTAGCTGTGTAAGAAATTGAGAAAGGTTGTCTCAGATGTCGTTCTAAAACCAAAGGTTCTGCACCGAAAAGAATTCTGGGGTTGATTTCTAACAGATCTGTCAGGCAGCAGATCAGTCAGTTTTTTCATTCGTGGGTGGAGGAATACATGCAGCTTCAGTTGCAAGACCTCTGTTTGCAGCAATCACACGGTTTGCTTCCTACAGGACCCATCACTTAGGTCAGAGTGGAAATGGTAGATTCTGACTTTGGAAACTTACTTTGTTTGCCCTTGTGCATTGTTCCTACTTTAGTGCAAGGAGTTCTCCCAAACTGTTTCTGGAGTGCTGGAGAATGAATCCTTCTCCCGTATTCAATTCTTTTCCCACCTGGATTTCACCCAAATCCAGTAATATTTTCCTAGCAACCCCCTGCTCAAGTCCTGGAGGCTGCAGACTGGAACTCAGGAAATTGAGGGGTTTGGGGGCTCTTTTCTACCACCCCCTTCCTCAACCTTTGCTCAGAACCCCTCCAGAACCACGAGTACCTGCAACTCTTCACCCTATCTCTGCCTGTCTTCTCTTCTGCAAATCATGACTTGGTACGTCATAGAGCGATGTAGGATGCAGCTGAGTCCCACACAAGCCCAGCCCCTATCTAAGAGACCCCAGTGTCCACACCAGGCTGCATTGTCAGGTTGCAGGCAATGTGGCATGTCTTTTTGTTGCCCATTCTTCGCCCCTTAAGCCGGGGAAATCTGAAACTCAGTCTCCTTTAGGTCCTCAAAGAGTATAGCATGAACTCTGCTCTCTTTCCTCTTTGGGTTTTAAGGTACAGCTGCTGTAAAAGCAGGCGTGAAGGGTATTTATTAGAAGCCGAGAACAAATATTACACAGGGGGAACCAGTGCATTTATGGGGTCCATATCTTTCCACAGTGCATAAAACAAGGGCCATGTGAGTTTGGGAAGAGACGATGCAAATCCTCTCAAAGGACAGAACTTGAAGTTAGAATGACCTTGAAATAACTGGTAGAGTGTAAGTGGCCGGCACATTAAAATGGGAATATTATTTGGGGAAGATATAATAACTGTTCATTCTAAAACAATTCAAACAATCCAGAGCTCTATGAAATAGAAAGTATTTTTCTTTTTCTTCCTTTGCAGGTTAACGTTTAACTTTTTTATGCCCGTTCCAGAATTTTATTACATATATTGAGAAAAATGATGATCTGTTTAATAACTTTTCACCCAAAATGAAATGACAATATGTATGCTTTTGCTGAGCTATCTAAAAATAAATCTTTCATTTCCAGTATTATGGACACTTCTTATTCGTGTACCTTCTTATTTAAAAATAAATGCATGGTGAGCAATTGGATAACAGAGATGCAAGCTTTTTAAGTAATTAAGAAAGTTATTTATTGTAAGGTACCATATAAATATTTATATCTGTATCTCTCTTGAATAAATATATGCATACATACAAATATTTGTTTTGTCCAACGTTGTCTGATTTCCTTAAGACCTTAGACTTAAGGTCCATCTGCCTAAGCTTAAATCTCATAAACTCAGTGGTCATAAGATGTGAAACACCTTTTTCAGGTTTATACTCCAAATTTAATATTAGAATATGTTATTAATGCTAAGTACTTTATGGCTCCATTCTGAAAATCAAATGACATGATGCCATTTGGCTGCTTTTCCAACACAAGGCACAATACACCAGAGCACAGTTGCTCTGGATTAGTTAAGAGAATGAAGAACCTTGCCTTACAGTACTGAATTGTATTTATAGATCACATTATATCTATTATAATTACTTCCCTAACATCAGTCCATAGAAGTTAAATATCTAGGTTAAAGTGTATTGTCATTTTATACTATAATACATTAGGAAGTGTACAGAGGCACAATCTTAGACAGCTTTCTCAAGTTTTCAACTTTTCCTATCTTCTTTAAAATATAGACAAATAACTTGCTTCTTTGAATACTGACCTTTCTTGCTATTCCTCTCATTGGAAATTATTGTGGGCCCTGCATAGGTTGCTTTGGACATTGGCAAGTTCAGGTTACTTCCTGCTCAGTATTTGGGATCTGATTTGACAGAGTGGGGGGCCATGGAACTCAAACCTCTGCTTACAAAGTCTTACTCAGCCCCAGAACTTCTCTGTTTGTTACCCCAGAGCTCCTGCTTTTCTGGTGTCTTCCCTTGGCTTTTCATTGGATGGAAAATTAGGTCATCTTTTGAGAATACACTCAAGTTTGTTTTTTCTAGAGCATTCTATGCTTTACATCATTTTGAGCTTCAGAAAGACTTAGAGAAATGTTTTAATTTTTTGGATAGTGGGGTGGGGGAACTGTATATATGTGTACTAATAAAAAATATCATTCTAAAATGGTGGTGATAACTACATCTCCAAGCTCTGCTAGCAGGCAAAACCTAGAATTGATTATAGTGGTGTGTCTTTGATCAAAAAGCATAGTCTTTTTCAAACATCAGTTTCAAATAGTATATGGTGCCCTAATAGATAATTAAGAGAAGTTTTAAGAAGTCTGTGAAATATATATGCATATAGACACACATATATATGGGATATATCACTGGCCATGTGGTAGGTGTTTGATACATGGCAAGTATTATTCAATTCCTTGAGTATTTATTTTCTTATTATCCAGAGAAAGCAATATTGTTCAGAAGAATTATTGAGAGAGCCAGAGATGAAATGTCTATAAAAGACTGTTACTTTTATTTGTATAAGCTCTTGTCTCAAACTAGTTTATGAGAAGAAATAATATTTTAAAGGACTTAGATATTTAGAAACAAGGTTTGAGTAATTAGTGTATTGAAAAATTTTATAAAGCATCCCCCATACCTAATTTTTTTTAAAGAATGCATTCCATCTTGTGGCCCTTATTCCAATGTTTAATCCCCATTAGTACTTCTAAAAGTGTTTTATTGCACCCAAATGTTAGCTCCAATTATTCTGTGGAGTCATAAATTTGTCTGTTCTATGCAGTGAAGTTGAAAGAGCTGCTTCTGTTCCTTTTTAGTATACTATATGCTGAATTAATGCCTCTAAAAGATAATGCACACTAAAGATGCTTGTTTTTCAGTGGAAAAATAATTTCTGACAATAAAACACATTCATGAAAAGAGTTGGTTTCAAATGTTATTTCACGTCAGTTTACCATTCTCTTTGGCATCCTAGCACTCACAGAAATGAGGCTATTTGGAAATAATTTTCATCTTTATTCTGCCAATGTATAGGTACAGTTGTACCTACTGGATCTTTTCTCTAATTAGAGATGGCAGATCGGCTGGCTCATTACTTCTGCCTAATGATCCAGGCTCCCTGCCACCTCTCTAATCAGAAAAGAGAGAGGTACAGAATGTTCCCCTGGACTTCCTATAAATCATTTGCCTTCCCTAGCTTGCTTCTTTTTTTAATCAAAAAAATGAAGTCGCCTTCTTCCAGACTTTTGGCCACACCAAGATGGTTTCATTCAGGAGAGGTAATTGTGCAGGAGATTGCAGTGAGCTGAAGGGAAGGTTGCTCCCTGGCAAAGAGAGATCGATTGACCGTCTCTACCTTGGAAACAGACTCTTCTTCCTTCCTACTCAAGCACATCCAGGGAATGGGAGGGAGTCAGGAGACCAAGAGCCAAGATGCGTTTTTCTTCCTTCTCTGCTGGGACTTTACTTATTTACCCATTTCTGCTCCCACGAAGCAGTTGAGTTTTCACACGAACGTTGGGGAATCTTCAACTTTGAAATTCAAGCTCGGGCTTGACCAGTTTGATTTTTAAATCTTCAACTAGAACATTGAGAGACCAGGCTAGAGAAAGAGCATAGCAGGGGAGGGTGCTTACCTTGGTCAACCCAGGTTTGTTCTCCAGTGTCCCAGAAGGTCTCCCCAAGCTTGCCAGGAGTGGTCTCTGAACACTGACCAATGGTAGCCCCAAACCCAAAAACAAATAAAAAGAAAATAAATTCTGAGTCTATTTATCTCAACCTAGCCTACTGATTTAATTGTGAATCTTCACGGTTTTTCTGCTATAGTTTTAGCCAGTGCAAACCCTGAGTTAGTATAACCCCTGGGACTTTGTGGATAGACATATAGTTTAAGAGAAGTCTGATGTCACTTTGGTAATTAATAAAGACTTTTTATTTGACCTTAAACCTTCAGGTCAGTCAGAAGTGACTCATGTTTTTAGACCTCTTTTTGAATTCATTTATAAATAAAATTCTAGTTTTCACTCAAGGTAGAACTTCCTAGGTTAAAGACTCAGAATTGTATGCTCCTTTCTTAGGAAGGTCCCCAGAGGTCTAGCAGATCTTCTTAGTGTCAATGAAGACACATAGAGAAGTAACTAATCATTTTGGAAAGCTTCCACTGCCAACTCAATCCTCCTTACTTTCTGTGTTTTATCTGAAGTCACCTATTCCTTCTGAACCTTCAACACCAGTTTTATTTTCTTCAGGTGGCTATTATTCATCGCCTCAGCTAGGTAGAGAAAGCCCATTTTTTCTGTTATTTTAGCACAGAATGGGCTGATTATTTTCTGAGAAAATTATTTTGAAAGTGGATAGAAAGAAAAGGAATTGAAAATTATATATATATGAATCTGGGGACAAAAAAAAAAGAAAATTATATATATAAATAAAAGGTAAATGAAGACAGGCAACTAGTAAGGAAGAGTCACAAGACAAAGGTCTACTTGGTTTTTATTTATTTATTTATTTATTTATTTTTGTGTTTTGGGCCACACCCATGATGCTCAGGGGTTACTTTTGGCTATGCATTTAGTAATCACTCCTGGTTTAGGGGACCAGATGGAACATTGGGGGATTGAACCTCGGTCCGTCCTAGGCTAGACAGGCAAAGCAGATAGATGCCTTGCCACTTGCATCACTACTCTGGCCCCCTCTACTTGGTATTTAAAAAAAAATAAAGATTCATGTTCCAGGCCATTGAAGAATATAGTTCTCTAAGTAAATGCTCCATTACATGGCTCCAAATACCACTTTATTAGGGAACTTTTGACTTTTATTTCCTATTTTCCCAATTTTCTTTGAAGGGCTTTCACTTTGGTAGGTTCTAAGATTACCACTGATGTCTTACACAGTTTCTTTGGTTACCCAAATTAAAATGTTGCTGAAAGACAAACTAAAATGGAAATGCGGATTTTACTCCTGGCTATTCGCTCAGAAGTTGCTCCTGGCAGGCACGGGGGACCATATGGGAACCGGGGGATCGAACCGTGATCCGTCCTAGGCTAGCGCAGGCAAGAATCCCCCATCTTTTAGATACAGATCTATCCAACAGGGTTTATCTAAGTGGTGATGGTGACTTGTGTGGAACAAAATCTTGTCTCTTCCTTTGGCACATCTTGTAGCTCTATCTTTTCATCCAGTCTTTTTATTATAAATGAAGTGATTCCTCACTTAGCTTCTGTCAGGATCAGGGTTATGCCCAGCCATCTGCACTTTCAGATACCTGAAATCCAGTAGTGTTTTCAGTAGGTAACTATAAGAGATCTTCTTCACTTAACTGATCAAATTCACTTCCCACAGTTTCTCACCTCTATTCTGTATTATGTTCCTTCTTTGTCACTGACTGTTCATGGCTGAGTATTATAAGCATTATTTTTCTAGACACCCCAGTTCCCTTGTGGCTGTTCTGCATTGTGTTAGGGGTGAACTATATGCAGGCAGGATGAATTGTCTCATTCCCTTTATGATCCTGAAGCTCACAGTGGCCCTTGAGCAGATTGCTATGCCTCATCTTTTCTCATGCATTCCCTGGTTTAGGACAACTCCTTAAGCCCCTTAAACTTCAACCTTACTCTGATTTTCATCTGCAGTTACCTCCTATTTTATAATAAAGCTTTAAACCAGGGATCTCAAACTCAATTTATCTGGGGGCCACAGGAGGCAAAGTCAGGGTGATCCTTGAGTGCAAAGTCAACAGTAAGCCTTGAACATTGGGGGGTGTGACCCAAACAACTAAAATAAAACAAAACCAAAAAAAAATAGATTCCTCTAGGTTAGGGACACACATTGTTGTATGGAGGGCCAGAAACAGCCCACGGGCCATGAGTTTGAGACCCTTGCTTTAAACAAAGCACTAAAACTACTGTATTTTCCTTTTGCTATTTTTAATCTACCTTTATCCAAGAAATAGATCTTAAAAAGGATACTTCTTGGGGAAGAGGCAAAGTGATATCACATTGTGAAGGTGTTTGTCTTGTACACAGCCAAATTAGGTTTGATCCCCAGCATCCAATAGAGTTCTTCCACGCCAGTCAGACATGATTTCTGAGCACAAAGCTAGAAGTAACTCCTGAGTGCTGCTGGGTGTGGACCCACCCCCCAAGAAAAGGATATTTTCCCTAAGGAATAATTATTTACGATTCTGTTTTAAAATTTACTCATGATAATAACACATTTCCAAGAACATAGAAGGATGCTTCTTCCTCTATGTTCTTATATGAAACTTGACCCCTTTCTTTAACCAAATCCACTTTCCAAAGACTAAGAAGAGTGAAGTCTAGCTGCCAATAGCTACCATTAGCTATTCTGTTCAAAGTATACTTTGTTTTTAGTTTATTTAAAGAGTACTTTCAAGTTAGAGTTGAAAACACTCCTTTTCCCCCACATTTGGTGTCCGAGACTTTGTCTCCATCTTTATCTGATTTGTCTCTGAGTTTCAAGCTACTAACCTTTGATTTTCTGATTCTTCTTTTATGTCTATTTATCCTCTTAATAGTGGTAGCTTAGGATATATACCTTCTTTGTGGACTGGCAGTCATATACCATCTTTCTAAATAATCTTGTCTCAGTGACTTGCTAACTCTCCACCCAATCTTGTCCCCAAACTCCACATGTAAATCAGATAATCCCATCTCAGATCCCCATGTGAATGTTGCACTAATATCTCAAACTGAATTTTTTTTCCAAAACTGATCTCTCCAGGCTTCAGACTCATCACTTAGTCCCCAGCACTGTGTCTCCCATCATCTTTCTATTCCAGGTCAGAGAAACTTCTTTTTCCCACTAACAGAGATATAAAAAAAACCTTGGAAGCATCTATGTCTATGACTGTTCTTACATTTTTGGCATTCTACACACCAGAATCATCCTTTTGATGTCTCTTCCAAAATAGATTAGATTTGGATATCACCTCAATCAACCCTGGTCCTAGTCAGGATCTCTTACTTTTGTGAGAAGTTTGTGAAATGCCCTGGGCCTGGGCCCTTCTCACTCCCAATATAGCAGCCATAATTAGGGTTATACTTGAGCCACATTCAACATTTTCTGCTTAAAACTCTATGAACCAGAGTGAGAGACATTATTTTTATGACAGCCCGTAAGAATTGCATTATCTGACCTGAGTCATTAATCTTTTTCCTTTCAGTTTCTTTTGTTCTTAGTTTCTCACCTAAATTCTTAGACTTGCTGGGGCTTTGACGGTTGCCTTAACATGAGAAGTGTCAATTAATGTGTGAAACTGTGCATGCCTTGGTTGTTTCTTATGTCTGAAGCACTTTAGCTAGTGATGTTCATGGATTTCAGGAAGCAATGTATTTTTCCTTCTCTGTCTGAGTTCTGCTCTGATCCTGCCTTTTCATGAAGCCATGGGAGTCTTTACATTTCCATCTCCATTTCCATTCTCATGGGGTGGTAGAGTTGGACACCCTGTGGCCACATCATCATTCCTTAATTTTATCTTTAAACATTTGTTTGCCCCCCCAAAAAACACCCAACAACCCATCAATAAAGAGTTATTGCTGATTCGGGTAATTGCAGTATAGAGCATTTGCCACTGATTGTTTTCAACAAATATCCCTGATTTGAGTATGGAATGTTTTGAGTGTGGACCAGTCAGTCTTCTACTGGTCACTGCTGGGTTGGCCACGGCACTGCTAGCTACCCACTCATGGTGGTTCCCTGTTTGGTGCTTGTACAGAGCTACAGTTCTGAGGTGACTCTCCCAGGCTCTGTGGGTACTTCTTTTGCTTTGGCTGTGAAATGCACATCTGTATGGCGCTGAGTTGGACCCAGGAAAATTGACAGAGAAAATGGTTAAATGCTACATAATTATCTCATGACCGGTAACCAGCCATTAAAAACAAACAAACATAAAAGCATCTCCCTGAATCATTGTAATTCTGATTCATTTCCTGAGTTGTAGAATGTTGATTGACATTTTTAGCTGTGATCATTGCATTATTGGTAGAGGAAATTCTAATCATTCCAACCTCGCTTATTCCTAATGATGTATGGAACTTCTCTCATCATTTTCTTGCATCATTTTTTTCCTACAGGTCTATGCTTTGTGATGTACAAAACTAGCATTATTTGATTTAGGAGCTATTGTAAAGAAGACTTTAACAATTTATATTTCTAAAGTTGTTTTTCTAGTTTATAGAATGGATTGCATTGAACTTTTAATATCAAAATATTGTTAAATTCATGTATTATTTCTATAGCTCTCATATGGATTCCCTGAGATTGTCTATGACAACCATTTTACTCTGGAATAAAGTCAGTTTTATTTCCTCTGCTTTAGTTTATCTATTTAATTTATCTATTGACATGATTAGAGCTCATATTGACTTGATTTTTATATTGGCCTCTTGATTCAGCCTTCCATTCAAATAACTTTGCCATGCCAAAGTACAATGTGATTGTCCTGTTTCTTTTCAGTCATCTTTCAACTGTGTTCTGAGTGGACAGCTCTAAGTTCTTTCTCTGTGAGTCATGTCTCTTGTCTTGATCCATTTATAGAATTCATATCTATCTTTGACAGCTAAATTTTTTCAAAGAAGGACCTCTTTGTAAATTGTATATTTTAACAAATAAATGTTATTAAAATGTACCATTTGAAAAAGCATGAGAAAAATCTGACTGCGTGACTGTGTCCTTGAAATACTTCATGAAATCCCCCCCCCCCCAATCAAAATCCTAATGATCTTGTTTGGAGTGATGGTTCCCATGAACTCTGGCTCTCTGGAGGACTCTTGCTTCAACTTAAAACCAATTCCAGCACTCATGAATTTCATGGAAGAGGACACAATTGTTCTATGTGCAGACACCAATATTTAAAACAAAAATGAATTTGAAAGGTGATAAAACTCAGCTCTTTTATTTTATAGATGATAAAAATAGATTTCATTATCCCTTTGAAACAGACCTTCCCTTAAAGTATTATGAAGAGATAGAAAGTGAATTCAAATTCATCAGCATCCAAAAGAGTAGTTCTGCTACTCCTATCAGATCCATTACCACCATCTTTCACACTGTGGAGCCACTCGATGTGTCTCTCTAGTTCTGTCCCTGCCCTCCTGAATTCTAGCCTTAAAGATCTTGAGTAAACCTGAGCACCTGTCACTCAATCATCATCCCTCTCTGCAACCATACATAGTACATGTATGTTACCCAGTAAATGTCTTTCCAGTAGGCTACAAAACGTATAACAATCACAGCGTCACCCCAGCTCATTCTTTTCTGCTTAGTTCTCTCCCCACACCTCCATTTCCCTCTCTTTTACCCTGCTCCAGGACTCTGATTTCTCCTAACTCGGGGTTCTCTATACTCACTGATTCTTGAGTAGAAGAACTTCTGGTCTCTAGACAGAAGCATGTGTCCTGCCAATGCCACATTTTCACAGAACTGTCTTGACAATTAAAACCCAGAGATGGGAAGCTGGTTTACCCACAAAAATCACAGAACCCTCACAACATTTTCAACTCGCCAAAATTGAGGCCAGAGTTAAGATAGGAGGAAAGTCACTAGCCTTGCTATAAGACTCTAGTTCAAATCCCCAAGCACCACATATGATACCTAACCCTGCCAGGGATCCTTTATCAGCACAGAACTAGAAATAATCCTGAGCACCACTGTATGTGTTCTCTAATTCCAAAGTAATAACTATAATGATGATAATAATAAGTAAAATATCATTGATCCTTTCCAATGCTAGGTACTGGTAGGGAACAAATAAATCTTTGCCTTTAGGAAGAACTCTATTTTGCCCAATGTCATACTTTCAAATTTTAGGCAAAAGTGATTTAAAAAACATCCAAGCATCATGATGCAGTCCTCTGTTATCCCAGTCTCTGTCCTGGCATCTCTTGTTGACAATTACTCAGAGGCTAAGCCATGGTAGGAGAAAGAGTTGGACTTTCAGAATTCACAAGAGTTACATCTATTATCTGGAATGCCACCATACTAATCATTTCCTCTATTATTTGAACCGATGACCTTTTGCATGAAAGGCAAACGCCTTACCTCCATGCTATCTCCCGGGCCCCTAAACATTCTTTAACCCACCCATACAACAGCATGTGATTGAATAATCCAATTATAGCTTAAAGAATTACAAAGAGGGGCCGGAGAGATAGCACGGAGGTAAGGCATTTACCTTTCATGCAGAAAGTCATTGGTTCAAATGCTGGCATCCCATATGGTCTCCCGTGCCTGCCAGGAGTGATTTCTGAGCATGGAGCCAGGAGTAATCCCTGCCAGGAATAAGCACTGCTGGGGTGTTAACCCCTCCCCCCCAAAAAAAAGAATCACAAAGAGCATTTAGAATTTCTCCTATACTCTCTGAACAGATAGAGACCTATTTGCCTTGAAGTGCCTACTTAAAAAATGAGTTCCTTGGGGGCCGGGTGGTGGCGCTGGAGGTAAGGTGCCTGTGCTAACCTAGGACAGACCATGGTTCGATCCCCCGGTTCCCCATATGGTCCCCCGAGCCTGCCAGGAATGACTTCTGAGCGAATAGCCAGGAGTAACCCCTGAGCATCACTGGGTGTGGCCCAAAAACCAAAAAAAAAAAAATGAGTTCCTACCTTTTCTTGATAGGAAGAAATAATTAACAAATAACAATAAACAATAATTAATTAATCAATGAATAATTAATAACAATAAATTAATAAATAATAAATAATAAAATATTTATATAATACACATTCTATATAAATATAAAATATTATAAAATAATAAAATAAAATAAACCTGTCTAAATTTATATAATTATTTGAGTACTGGATATAGAAAATAATACCTCATTGCTTCAAATACCCCTTTCTTCTTTTCTCCAGAATTCTCTCTTCAGAATTTTCTCTTTATCAAGATAATTGCTCATTTTTATTTCCCTACACTTTCCAGTACTTATTAATTCCACTGGGCCATTTTATTAGAGCAATTTTGTAAATACTTCACAGAAAATGTTTCAACAAACATATCCCAGTTTCTAAAAAGCAACTTATTCGAAATGCTAGTTTTCTTAGCAGAAATTCGTTATAATGATTTTGATCCATTTTAAACTATAAGACATTGCCCAATAGAGCACCACTAATGAATAGCTCTGTAAACTAAGCCAGGTCAAACACTGAAAATATTCATTTTTACCAAACAATGCCTACCCAAGCCTGTAGGGATGGGAAATGCTAGTATTTCTGCCTTTCAAATCCTTTAATGTAAATTTGGCATTTAGCCCTAGAATTTTTGAGGTTGACAGCACTATATCTGCTTACCTACTTTTTAGTGACAATTGGAAAATTCAGAAAGTTTGCAGTCTTCCAACAAATCACTCTTTACTTGCAAAATACATATTTTGTATGTCATCTATAGTATATTCTACAATAACTTAGAAATAGTCAAATAAAATCCCACTTTTTTTTTTGTTGGTTTTTAGGCCACACCCGGTTACACTCAGGGGTTACTCCTTGGCTATTCGCTCAGAAGTCGCTCCTGGCAGGCACGGGGGACCATATGGGAACCGGGGGATCGAACCGCGGTCCGTCCTAGGTTAGCGCAGGCAAGGCAGCAGGCACCTTACCTCCAGCGCCACCGCCCGGCCCCAAAAATCTCACTTCTAATATAGAACATTATTATGTTGATATTTAATCCTTGACAGTTCCTCAGACTAATATATAACTTGATAATTTCATATGAATGATAATAATCATCATTTTCATAGACATTTCAGGGACTAATGTCAAAGCAAACTCTTTGGTCAGACACTTACTGACCTAATTTGTGTTCTGACTTGAAAAATCCCTTCCTCAGGTCATTTCTCTTTGGCTTTATAACCTATGAATCTAACACTTTATCAGCTCAAACTTTGTCCTCTGCAAAGGCAATGTTCACAGTAATTGTGTTGCCAACAGAAATATTTTCCATTCTTCTCATCTATTTTATATAAAGTTCCAGAGTATCTGTTAAGACCTCTCAATACTTGCATTCATGCCTACTCAAAAATCTCTAGTAAATGGGGAGACATTATAAACTCAAATTCCGGGTGCCAGAGTGATAGCACCGAAGTAGCATGTTTGCCTTGCATGCAGCTAACACAGGACAGACCTTGCTTGATTTAATCCTTGATGTCCCATACGGTCCCCCAAGCCAGGAGCAATTTTTGAGTGCATAGCCAAGAGTAACCCCTGAGCTTCACCAGGTGTGGCCCAAAATCAAATAAACAAACAAAAAAGCTCAATCTCCTGAATGCTGTATTATTCACATGTCTCAACAGCACCTAGGTTCAGTCTCAGAAACCTATTGCCTTGTGAGAATTCTTCTCAGATAAGACAGTCTCAAAATCATATGAAATTATGAAATCTTCAAGAGTAAGCAGCTATCAATTTTAGGGCACATGCCTTATTACTTTATTAATTCATTTAGCACATTTTTAGTTTAGAGATTACTACCTGTTACATCACAAGATCATGGGAACAGAAAAGGACAAGACAAATATTGCCTATGGAGGTCTTATATTTTTTATGGAGAAAAAAGTAATAGAAATGCCACAATTCTGGTTAGAACTTGAGCTGTAACTACATAGAAGGAAAGGCATTTAGTGAATAATTTCAATGCAATAACTTAGTTGGGTTATTATTTTTGGATTTTTTCCAATTTAGATAAATGTCCTATTTATGAACAGAATACTTCCTCATACATTTGTTTGTTCTTTCATTTTTATCTCAATAATGGAGTTTTAAAGAACTCATACTATTCACTCTACAGCTCCTTGGTGGTATCTGGAAGGCACAGGGGAAGTATGAGGATGAGTGTGATTAATAAAATATGGCTTGGAAAGCCAGTACACATAGACAAGTTGGAAGTGTTGATCACAGGAGCAAGTGGACATCAAAAACTAAAGACTAGTAATACTATGAGGGCCACAAAGCATGCAGATTTGTACCCAAAGCACATGTGTGTACAGTGTGGTTTTCCTATTTCTATTAACTGTATATTTAGTCACCAAGAATAGCTGACATACGGATTTTTCTTAAGGGAAAATATTCATGTCCCCACTATTGCCCTGCTCCCAGTTTGGTCTCAACCCCCAATCATGTCCAATAGTACCCAATTGCTCTATAAAGAGCTCCTTTTACCTTGTTTCCCATTTTGCTATAAATTAGGAGCAGAATCAATTGCAAAACAAATGGTTAGTTCCATGTGGCATCAGGGAGACAAAGCCTGAATATCACTTTGTTCAAGCTTTATAGAAATCTTCTGCTTCCCAACACACAAACATGGGCACCAGTTTTGGAAGTCAGAAGCAAGAATGCCCACTCTTCACATTTTATTAGCTGGTCAGTTCACCTGGCAAGTCGAACGGGATCCTGGGGTTTAATACCAGTGACTGGGAAAAGCATAGGAAGAAGATGCTGTTATTAGGGCAGGGGAGGCAGGGACAAGAGGTATAAGGACAACTAAGATCCAGTGTCCAGGGCTAGTTTCCGGGGGTAGGAAAAGCTTGTGTGTGCTATGGGTGGCCCCAGAGAAAACAAACAACAATTGTCAACGTGGTTTCATCTTTTCCTGCATCCATAAATAAATGGATGTTAACTAAAGGACTGTTTCTATGTTAGGTATCTGCCTGGCATCTAGGGATGTATCAGCTATCGAGACAGATCAAATAAACCCTAACTACACTAACAACTGTCATGAAAATGTTAATTGAGTGAGAGAAGTAGAATGGCAAGGGTGGGTGAGGAGGGAGATGGGGACATTTGTGGTGGGAATGTTGCATTAGTGAAGCGGATGTATGTTCCGTTTATGACTGGAACCCAGCTACAATCATGCTTGCAATCATGGTGCTTAAATGAAGATATTATTTTTAAAATATATAAAATAAATAAACCCTAACAATCAATGACAAAACTAGTCTTTATGGAGTTCTGCGTTCTAGAAGCTAGATAAACATAATAAATGAGTAATTCATAGAGTATCTTAAAACATGTTCACTTTGTAAAACTATAAATAAAGTAGAGTAGTCAGAAGTCAGAGAGACAATATGTGCTATCTCTAGTGAAGCCTGGTTTCTTGGATAGGTCTGGATAAGGCTGCTTATTCAAGTGCCTGTAAAGAGAACTCCATATTATGATCTAGGGCAATTATATTATCCTTAATGCAAAAGCAAATGAGAATTTGGCTGAAATTGGCTTTCTCCTTTCTTGACAGCTGCTGTACAGTGTAAAGCCATTGAAACCTCATTGGGAACCAGACTGTTCAGGTGAGTCACAGAAAGAGTTGGGAGAAATTCACAGATGAGCCTGACCACAGGCTTGTCCTGAAATAGCAACTGATTAGAGCCATGAAGTTTTTAAATTTATTTTTATTTTTTTATTTTTTTGGTTTCTGGTTGTTTGTTTTTGTTTTTGTGCCACACAATGACACTCAAGGGTTACTTCTGGCTATGCACTCAGAAATCTTTCCTGGCTTTGGGGGACCATATAGGATGCTGAGGACTGAACCCAAATCCATCCTGGGTCAGTCATGTGCAAGGCAAATGCCCTACCACTGCGCTATCACTTTGGCCTCTAGAGCCATGGAGTTTTCCTATTTCCCTGTTGCTCTCTGGTCTACTACTCTCAGGTTTTTCAGTATATGATTGAATGATTCAGTACCACTCATCCTCTGAATATATAAGCTTAATAGCCAAAGGGATTGTTCCCCTTTGTTATAAATAAATTTCGTAGTATTGTGATTTTAGAATTTGTGCTGTAACTTTTCATTTTCTTAGCTGTAGATTGCATACAGTATGTTTCAATTTTTAAAAAGTCTTTTAGTCTGCATCTTTGTTTTGTTTAAGAACGTATGTAATTTTTTTTTTAAAGAATCAGGAGGGTTGAGCTTTCTGCATGCCTTTCACAATGTTAACACTCATACATTTCATGTGAATGTTTGACCAGGAAGAGTTGGGGTCCAAATTCTGGAAGCTAACTGTACTGATGCTAATATGAGCCTAGGGGTCCCCATTGATTATACAGATTTATGCTCTTAGAGGTCTTTTGAGTAGAGAGCTGGAGGTCTTTAGTGTCTTCCTTTTTGTTTTCTAGGGAGGTTCTAGAAGTTTCTCTAAAGATGAGCTCAGGTTGTAGATTCAGTCACCCAGCCTACCAGTCAGCCTGGGCTCCATCCAGTGACATCAATGAGACTGCATCTACAGCAAGGCCCAGGGTACAGTTGAGCCATTGATCCCACCAAATCCCAGTAGTAACCTGGTTGCTCTGCAGATTTCCTCATGTTTGCCAGTAGCATCCAGCTCAGTGTGGGAGACATGGACAGCAGACACTATTAGGTAATTTCAACCAAGGGCAAGTGTGTTTTTGTTTTGATGATTTCTTCTGATCTAGTCCTAGTTTTTTATTTTTATGTATTCTTTCCACAGAAAGACCTACTATAAGGAATCAGTGCCAGTTTTAACAAAATTTACACAAGTGAAATATCTGTTTTGTGAGTCATGCCAGTACTGCTCCATGCTATCAATAGGTACTGGCTGGATCTGGGTGAGTTTGAACTGACTACTGATCTCCCCTACCCTTGTGGGTTTGTTCCCAAGTCTGCAGGTTGAACTCACTTACCTTGACCTCTGACTCTGTAGGTGAGACTCCTCCTCACTTCCTTCAAGTTCTGGTCCTTTCTGCATCACTTGGTGTGTGGTAGGGCTATCTTCATCTCCTCTGCCTTCTGTCTTCATATCTTTTTTCCAGACCCTATGTCTGCCTGTCAATTTTTTATCCCCTCTGTTTCCCGAGACTCACTCTCAGTCCATGGTGATCTCATTCCGAGATCCTTAATTGAATTACATCTGCAAAGACCCTATCTCCAAATAAGGTCACAGTCACTTGTGATCCCAGTAGTAATTGCTTGAACATGTCTTTTGGGGGACAACCATCCAACATATTCAAAGGTGAAAATGAAATTAGGTGGTTGAACAGAACTGCACTGAATCATTGTAATGTCTGAAAGAAAAGCATATACAAAGAGACAGTGTCTGATCTTTAATTGTCTATCAAAATCAAAATAAATATTAAAACTAAAATTTTGTTTATTTGTTTTGGGGGCACACCTGGCAGTTCTCAGGGCTGACTTCTGGCTCTGCACTCAGGGTTCACTCCTGGTGGGCTCTGGGAACCAGATGAGATGCTGGGAATCAAACGGTGTTTGCCATGTGCAAAGCTAATGCTCTAATATTACTTCAGACCCTAAGCTAATCATTGTTATTATTCAGTAGGACACATTAGTAAAAGCAGAGTTTTGAAGAATATGGAGCCATGATTTTATGATAAACATTATTTACACATATCTGAACTTTCAGTGTTTGCATTTTGCAGAAGCCTTTGCTCAAAATCCTGGAAATCTATGTTAGTGGTGCTTGGGGCTTACTCCTGACTCTGTGCTCAGGAATCACTCTGGACAGAGCTCAAGGGGAGACTAAGTGATGTTGGAAATTAAGTCCAGGTTTGGACTCATATCTGGAAAACTGCTTCATTTCTCTTTAAAGTTTGTTTTAGGAAATCACGAAACATGTCATGTTTTCAAAACACTGTCAAGATTTTAGTGAACTTTATTTGGGTCCTTCTGAGAGTCCTCATAGGATGGAATTTACTCTGTTCTGTAGCAGGAGTATCATTTAAAATGCAGACTTCTGCTGGCACATCTAGGTTAGAATCTTCCATCTCAGTTTTAACTCAGCCTTTGGTTTGGTTACGACCTCATATCATTCTTTCTCTGTGCTCCCTGCCAGCCCTTCATGTTATAATTCAACTGTCCCTTTCAACTTATTTTCCCCATAAATACTTTATTTTATATTATTTTATTTTATTTATTTGGTTCACACCAAGCAGCCAGCGCTCCAGCATTACTCCAGGCTACAGCCTCAGAAATTGCTCCTGGCAGACTCAGGGGACATTTTGGGATGCAGGGATTTGAATCACTATCCTTCTGCATGCAAGGCAAAAACACCCTACCTCCATGCTATCTCTCTGGCCCCCACATCATTACTTTATATTGCTCTTTTTTATTTTTATTTTTATGTTTCATCTTCCACACTAGTGGATCAATACTTTGGGAGAAGGAATCATTTACAGTGTTTAAATTTCTGTCATATGGAGCCTTAGTACTTAACTTGATTAATATACTTTAAAGAGAAAAACCTTTTTTTTGGGGGGGAGGGTTTGGGTCATACCCGGCAGTGCTCAGGGGTTACTCCTGGCTCCATGCTCAGAAATTGCTCCTGGCAGGCACAGGGGACCATATGGGGCACCGGGATTGGAGCCGATGACCTTTTGCATGGAAGGCAAACGCCTTACCTCCATGCTATCTCCCGGGCCCCAAGAAAAGCCTTTTTAAAAGCACTAGTTTTAGACTATTTGATTGTATGTATTGTTACATTGTCACAGAAAGGAAATTAATTGGATTAATTTTGCTTAATTGACTCTTGATTTACCCATAATTGTGTGTTTAAGTTTTTAGCAGTTGGATTTGTTCTAGATTTTAAAGTTAAAGTTACTTAATTCTGTTTAGTATTTCCTACTATCAGTAACAGTAGTTGTGTGAGTCACCCAATTTCATATGTAGTTTAATTGGTAGGACACATTGATCTCAATCTCTTGAGTAGTTTCAAGCCAGGGTCTGGCTGAAACTTACATTTGTCGTTTCTGAGTTTTTCTTCATTTTGATAGTTTCCAACTTCTCTTTCTCTTGTCCTGACACTTACCTCTTTTCTCACTCTTGCCTGCCTTCCACTCATTAAGTGATTGATATTTTATGATTCTTGGATGATTTCATGCTTCTCCTTAAAAATAGATCCATTAAATGAATCAAGACTCATGATTGGTTTTAGAAGTCAAATTGGGATTTTTAGTCTTGGTCTCAGGTGGTGACTGCTGACTTATGAATGAGTGAAATCATTAACTGTAATTTACCTTGAGAACACATTTGAATGGTTCTAATTTGAACATAAGTGCCATTTGAAAACAAAAGTTTAAAAACAACTATTTTGTCATTTTCCTCCTGATCATTTTGGTAATATATCAAGCATCTATAAATTCAGAGGCATATATATTCACTTAGCAAAATTTGTAGTCAAAGGGAAAAGTCTCAATATATTTTGTAGTAATTAATCAGCCTTATGGCATTTAAAAAAAAAGTACTGAAATGCTTATAAGACATTGATAAATATGGGCTCTTTTTGTTAATAAAGTTATGAATGATACTTTTGGGATTTATGAATGTGGAAAAGTTGTTTTACTGTCATTTGAATATATACTTGCACAAATGCTATTCATATTATTCCACTTTTTCAAAATTATGTTTTAATATAATGAACCCTCCATTTCTGATTGCAACCAGTGTTCTTTTTAAAGAGCTGGACCAAATCCAAAAACAATGTCTTCAATTTTACAGTATTATACCATTCATTAATAATATTACTCAATAAACAGGACTTTTGTGAATTATATTACAGCCATTTGGCAAACAGATGAAAACGTAAGCCTTGAGAATATGCCAGTACTTGGCAATTGTCAGTCCTGTGAGAAACTGTTTTCAGTGGAAGTGAGAAATGAATGAAGTTGGAACTGAAAGTCAACTGGTGAATTCAGAAGCAATTTAATCTACACAGTCACCTTAAGGACTTTTCTATATGGATCGTTCTTCAGCTGATTATAAAGTTGATGTCATAGGCTAATGGTTCACAGGAAGGGGTAGTGCATGAGTGTCATTTTTTGTAGTATTTTAAAAGGAGAGTTTTCCCTTTTCAAAACAAGAGTCTGACTTCTCCAATTTGGCAATAGCCCAGCATTAAGTCTCTTCTCTCCGGAAGCAAATGGTCAACAGAGGACAGCCACCCTCTTTGGAGTAGGACCATCTGGTTTAAAGTCATATTTAGAGCTTTAGTTGGACCTGTCCCTGTTTGCCTTACTTCATATTCACTTCTTGACTTCAGAGACTTCAGTGGTTGTAATGGTTGTGAATTAAATATGGGTAGAAGAGAAGGATAGCAGTAACTGGAATATATCATCTTGAATTATTTTTCATGTAGAATACTGTTAAGCTTAATTCTATTTGTAATTTCTATTTCTTTCATTGATTTACAATTTTTTAAAAAGACCCCGCCCCCCCAAAAGAAGTCATGGAAGACCTCAGAGATCTCTTTAATAACACTTAGTTTTACCATGTGGATGAATTCCACTCTGCTTTGTGCTTCCAGAAACATTTTTGTTGTAGAGGGTTCCTATACCTTTCTTCAGTGCTTTTGAACTAGGAACTCTGATGTATTTTGGTATTGCACTGGCAATTTTCAAACTCTGACTTTAGTGTATAATATGTGACACAGTAATAAAGGCATATTAATACCAGAATAATGTTAGGACATTGATCATATTTCTTTACCAGAAATAAGTGAAACATTGATAAATTAATTAATTTAGTGGTTTATTTTAGGATTAATCCATGGCAGACCTAAACTCAAAACATTAAATATTATTTAGTAACTTTCTATCACATTGTAAGGTTTCCAAGTAAATTGCAGAATTGCATGGCCTTCAACTTTCATGACTCATTTGATAAGACACACCTATATTCTTTTTAATTGGTAAGTTATATCTGGCTAATCAATCATCACTATGATTGCACATAATTTTGAATTTTAAATAAATAATATATTTTATAATATCTTAGATTTATAGCCAGCTTTAAGGATTTTTTTCAGAGATTTCTTACACCCTTCACCCAACTTGATAGTCACATTTTACAAAGTTGCTGTGGTTTATTTGATTAAATAGCTGTATTGATGTATAATTTGCATGCAATAAAACATAGCTATGGAAAACTGTCTATTTTGATTAGTTTGGGTACATAAAATGCTTCTGATAATCAACCAACAAAGCGATTAATATTTGGGATGTCTGTGTCTCCTTAGTTGCTCTGTTTCACTCTTTTGAGTTTAGATCCTTCCTCCCATCACCTTCAGTTCCAGAAAACCACCTTATACTCCATTGCTGGTGATCCC